>BGZK01002908.1:0-37830 GCA_005406025.1 Eumeta japonica | reverse complement strand
TATAAAACTGGCTCATGGTGATTTAATAAATATTCTTCAGTAGTTATACGCATCTGCTCTCTTTGGTAATCTGTCGGCAATATTAATAGTTTTCATATAAAATAAACCAAGGAGATAAATTCCCAAATTTGATTTATATTTTCATTTGATGATCTGGCATCTCAAATCAATAGAGAATCAAAACAAACTAAAATATCACGAGAAAATAATAAACGGTTTCTTCAATTTTCTTTAATATCATTTTTCGTTGGTTCTTTATATGTGGTCTTATCGGTTTGGTGGCTAAAATATCTGTGTGATTTGTATCTAAAATATTAAAAGCTTTAATAAATTAGAGAAATTGTTTACATTTTTTCCATTCATTAAATAAATAATTGTGCTAAAATGTTGAATGTGCCAGCTGAAGGCAAGGTTAGTAAAGTTTATCTGTGAAGAAGAACAATATTGTTGTTATTGGTTAAATATTTCTTTGTTCCAAATTGTGTTTGTTATACAATTGAAATTCAATTAATTACAGATTTATTGTATGTTTTCAATATAATAATGTCAGTAGTGCCTATGATGTATTTCTACATTGTTTATTAATTTTAGTATAATAATATATTTAACCTTCAGGTGACCTTAAACATACATACGAACTTATGTACATGTGTATATTGCCAAAAATTCTGTTTGGGTTGTTCAGCGCTGGCCCTCTAATAACAGTAGCTTGAATTTATTTAAGTACATTATTTTCACTTTGTTCTCCAAGAATAATACTTACAAAGTAAAGGCAACGGCATAATAATTATATTTTGTTTTAAAATTTTAGCTTTCTTAACATTATTATAAATACTTAAGTGCAATGACATGTTCATACATACATACATATGTATGTATGTGTGTATGAGAATGTGAATAAAGGTTGATGCTCTATGGAATTTATTATGTACGTACTACATACATATGTATGTATATATCAATACATACATATGTATACAAGGCGAATTTACTAAAAGTTTTAAAAATATGTGACAAATATTGCATAGAAAATTGTGAAATAATAACGCAATAAATCTACAATAACTGCCCTTTGAAATGCTCAGAGTGCAGATCGGGAGTTAGCCCCAAACCCTTAGCAAGGAGTCTATTTGTGATCTGTGGCAGTTATAAAGAGCAAATTGCGGACTGGTGTTGATATTCATGGTGGTGTGGTATGGCATCATGTGGATTTGATCCACCGTCAGATAAGGTATTAGTGGAAGGTGCTGACGTAGATCAAATTCACATCCTATACTTCTAGCCGACAGAAAACATTTACAGTTTTGTGGCTTTGAAGTACTTCACATGCCCACTATGGGCTATTTGTCAACCGCGCTGCCGAGTTTTTAGATTATAACTGATTTACATTTGTCATTGCTAAATGCTAGAATGAATTAATTAATTCATTGTTTTGCTAAAGCTGATCTGGTACAAAGTAGACATTGGTCGTAAATAGAGTAGGGAAAGAAGCCTGAAACAATAATTATTTCAAAGCAGCAAATAGCTACAAATAGAAGAATTACAGCTTTTGGTTAAACAATAATGGGAAAATTAATATTTTCTTTGCGATATGATAATATCCAGTTGGATTGATTTTTGTTTATTGCAATGGAAAATAAAATCTTATCAGTTTGTTGATAAAAATTCAAAGCAAAAAGTTTAAATAATGAGATTTTGCAGTTGTTGGTTTACACGTCATATCATTACTTTGAAATAACGTATTCGATTTTGTTATGCGTGATAGACGCGTGATCGTGATGCAATTATCAACAAATTAAGCGTGAGTTGGGACTTACTGCCTCTTTCACTATTTCGAACATGATCATTCGTTCGCATAAAATACATTTAATACAAAAACAATTTTAAAATTTTGTTGTCTCAAATGTATTTATGCGAACGAAAGAAATTGTTCGAAAATAGAGACATTTAAAATCACATGATTACCATATGATAAATAGCGGAATTTCAAAAAAATAAATAATAATAATAAAATAAAATCAGATATAAATTTCATATGTGATGTAAAGGATCGATCTTTTTTTAATTAGTATTTTTTCAGCTGAATGATATTTCGTTCTTCAGAGCTAAAATTTCTCTAAATTCAAATATTAAATATTAAAAATTCTCCCTAACAGAGGTACTGATATTGTGCAGTAGACTGTATATTTTAGAAAATATTTGCAAAAATAACTTGACATTTTCGGAAATCACTTAAAGACTGCTATGAGCAAACAAATTCTAATCACATTGCCATGTAACTTATTAGGTGTGATCCCGTACTCAATATTGGGAGCCCACTTGGATCACATTTTACTACTGTTACTTATGTACTTCAAATGATTTGGCGTATTAAATGTTAAAACAGTTAGACGTTCTCTTTGGGATAGAAATGTGGTGAAATGTGTAGTGTTCTGATACTTTTGTGGATTTTTGTCTGGTTGAGGCAAATTCTTGTTTGCTCTCTTTATTCTTTGCCCAAAAGTGCGGGATCAGACCTATTATCTACTAACATAACATGATAGTGTCAAGTTTGTGCTGAAGATGATCAGAAACTATTTACTACTAAATTGAAGTTTAATCAAAAACCAAAAATTCTTTCCTAAAAAGGTTTAATCTGTCTTAATAAGTTTTATCGCTGCTTTCTTAAATTCTCAATATTTCATCATTTATTTCAATATAAATTTGATTGATCAAATATTTTTTTGTAATGCACGTGCCGAAAACTGCGTTAATAAAAATGTTCTTGCAAGGAAATATATAATTTAAAAAATCTTTCTCGTGTGTGATAGTGAGTTAAGAAAAGTTGCGAATAAAGATATCATAGTGAGCATGTGTGATGTGAGACAAAAGCAGACACGCACATCTCTAGTTCTAGTCATAACTTAAATTTGACTACACTTTATCTGTTCTCTTACAACTGAAAATATTTATTTAATTATACTTTACAAAGTAAACTTGCAAAGTATATATGCACAATATGGGCCGAGTAACTGAGACCATATACCCAAGATGGTATTAACAGAATATTTGTCGGTTCCTGTGACTGACTGTTCGCGACCTATATTTTCACATAGGAAGTGGCAGCAACGTGGTTGACAATGAAATTCCTCAAAATAACTGTAAACGATAGTTTGAGACCAATCAATCAACCAGTGCGAGGTGAGACCCAAAACTCGAAGGCCAACAACAAAACAAGCCTGACCGCACTTAGAAATAATTACGATGACACGAGAGCTGTTCTTTTGCCCAGAGTCGCTTTACGACTGAGCTGAAAATATATTGTCAGAAAAGTATGGCTACTAATCAAGGCGAATTCACTATAAGGTGGCCCTTTTAGCCCATATGCTTATCAGTTGGTTTGAATCAAACTGTCATTCTCCTTGTGTATTACGTTTGACAGATTGGTTTCGATATACAAAATCTTACTTGTTGTTTCTTATATTGTTGTAGGGAAGAGGCCACCTTTTAGTGAATTCGCCTTAAATTTTTGACGAATAAATAGGTAGTAAACACTCAACTGTTGAGCTGAGCGGAACTACTCAATAATGAGTTTCTAAGACAAATATTCAACAACTCCGCTACTGAGTACTGCGCCTTATGAATGCGACCATTATGATTGATGAAAAGAAATATATCATCAGCCTGTTATTGATTCGCTGCAAATACCAAAACTCAAAACAGAGCAAAACGATAAAGAAGGTTAGCGTTATAACTGTGGACATGCAGCAAAAGTTGTGCTTGATATCTCAGGAACTATTGCAGATATCGTAAAATGGGCTCTGGATTCAAAAATAATATCGAAAATATATATATAATCTGTTCCAACGTTTTTTTTTTTTTTGTGAAATCGGTGCGCCAAACCAATCATAAGCTGACGATATGTATATGAATGTCTCGGTTCACACATGAAATGTTTCTTTCATGCAACCTTTTCAATATCATTCGTGTCTACACACTGAATAAAATTCAAGTAAATTTTTTCATTTTAACATAGACAAATGGCAAAGCAAAAAGGAATTTCAGAATACATGAAAGTCTGTACCGAAGTTCACTCGTCTCACTTCTGTAACCTCATGTCATCAACAGACACAGAGTTTCATGAAGAAAATTTCATGTGAAAAACCGAGGCAATGTTAGGCATTTCTATTATTTTGTTTTCAATTTTCATTTGTTAAAAACATTTACAAACTTAATTTTGAAAATTATTGTTTGAACACACGTATTCCTTTAAGTGCCCTGGACTATCAACAAAACCATCAATCAGTGCATATGTGTGAGTGTCGTATGATTGTAGAATTTGAGGGAGACATACAAATAATAATTTTAATCACAATTTGTATTTTGCCATCGTAGTATACGCATGGAAAGAATGTCGGATGATTTTTTATTACAGACTTTGTGTGCAGTGTTATTTGCCAAGTTCTTGTGGTAAAAACACAGCACAATTGAAAAATATTTTTTCATTGCAATTTAATTGTTAAAAAAAATTTAAATATGAGTTTTATTTAATATTTTTATTTAATGATTTTCTTTTGTCAAGCACAAATGGAGACATACAAAAAACAGTCATCAAAATAAAAATCAAAATTATTTGATTTTCTATCAACAGATCCGACAACAAATACGTATACACGAATAAGAGCGACCACACGCACTAAACGATTGATGGTTATTGTTGATAGTCTCCCGGGCACTTTACAGGTGCCATTCTAATTATATATTTGCTGGTTTAAACAATTCCGTGTTTGAAGATATATGTTTTTGATGGGTTCGAATAGAGCTTGAAACATGTTGTAATCCCTATACCTTTTCATTTTCAACAACACATTCTTTTACAATAAACTTATCTCGGACTGTTGAGCATACCCACATTATCAGCATGTATTTAAAAACACGTACTAAGAAAATAAACAATACCACCAGCACTACAAACCTCAAACAACTTAAACGAAAGAAAAAATTTAAAAATTTAAAACAAACAGTAATTCTGTCATCGTCATCACACAACGACTACATTTTTAAGATATTTTCAATTGACAGTATTTCACAAAACTTCTCCAGTCGCGTGGCGTACTGTAACTAGAAAACATTTTAAGTTTTGTTTTTTAAATAAATTTTGAAACTCACACTTAGAATACAATAGTTCTGCTCTGATCGGCCATTCATTACTGTTTAAAAATAAATTAAAGCGTTTTTTTTTTTTAAATTTACATCAATTTTCCCGCTTCAAATGAAGAATACCAGCTAAACAAGTTCAATTAATAATTAAAGTCAATTATTCCCTAATAATTTCATTTAAACAAATATCGTCGTGTGTTTAACGACAAATTAAATAAAATAAAAAGATTACACAATAAAGGTTTTTGCAAGTTGTTAAATTAAAGGAGGTTATTAATAATAAATAAAGCAATCTAATAAAGTGGGTTTTGGTGTTTTATAAAAATATATAAAATAATCATAAAAGTGAGCATTTTGTTAATATAAAACATAAAAAATTACGAGTACAATCTTACAATATGAGCCGTCCAATTGACATACTTTTAGGCCGTGTAAGTTAAGCAAGTTTTTTGACTTATTTCTAACAAAAAAACTTAAAATACTAATAAAGTTTTGAACTTTAAACTTAAGACACCGCCCGTACATTCAAGGAGATAATATAAACTACATATTCATAATAATTATATAGTAGGGACTATTGTATGTGGAAGCAATTACATACATACATACATTTGCTTAATTCGAACACTCAGTCGTATTAAAAAAAATACTACTTTTGGTTTAGGCACTTGCAAAGAGATAAATTTGTTGTCTTTTTTCTAACGTATTATCAAATATTTAAAATGAAAATGTATTTAATATCAATGCAACCACAGGTATGGCAAATTTAGTGCAATACAAAATAGTCACACATTTTGAATAAGCAATTTTAGTTAAAATATTTTAAAAATACGCTTGTAATTATCTAAATATGTACATATCTTTAAGGAGAATTGAATTTTTTCTATAATGAAAATGGGAGTTGTCACATCTTAATCGCATAGTATAAGCGATGGAAGATGAATATAGAGCATGTGGGGAGGAAAGCGTCACATTGGAACACTATTTGTGCCAATGCAATACAAATACGATATCGTTATCTTGTAAACTGGAAGTAATTAAGGAACTTTGTGAGTGGCACAAGGTTTCTGTAGTTATGGTTAAACCCAAGGATCGCACAACAAGCCTAAACTGGCTTAGTTATATGTCACATGACATGCGCCATCATATCATATCCTATTAACCTAACCTAATTTACCTCATACTAAAATATTTTACATAAATTTACCTTGTTTCTGTGTTTCTGGAAATGAAACTGTGAGAGGTATTTTTATTTAATATAATACAGATTTGCTTTAAAATATTCTTGATGATCCATATATGCATTAGTTCCAATCGTTTGCTATAGCTTTTTGTGTCACTTGACACACCACCAAATAACGACTTTCAGATGCTGCTTCTTCGGCTACTCTAAATCTTTGACCACACAGTTTAGCTTTGAAATTTGGGAGAAAGCAATCATTGGGTGTAAAATAGAGATGTCCCGAGCATGAGTCTGTAATTCGATGTTTGAGAGCTCGCATCGTTTTGGCGGTTGGTTTACGAATTTCCCCAACGACTTACGGCAAACAAATGTTCATGTCAAATTAAAACCTTGAGTTGCTAAATTGGAACAGTGTCCACATGCACCACCGAGTCTTAAGAAACTGGCGACCATTTGCTTTGGTCGGATTTCGTTCGTCTTAGAGCATCCCTGAATCGATTGCTGTTTGACTACTGGCCAAGATTGATACATTATGTGATATCAACGAGAACAATAGAAAATTAAATATGTTTATTGAAAAGCAAATTTAGTGCATTTACGTAATTTACCAATATTTTGTGGCCCAACAAGCGATACTCGATGACATTTCGAAATTCGCTGGCAACCGACCAGCGATATACTATCTGCCTCTTTCACTATTTCGAACATCTTCGTTCGCATTAATACATTTGAGACAACGACAAAATTTTGAAATCTGTTTTTAATGTATTTATGCGAACGAACAAATATGTTCGAAATAGTGAAAGAGGCAAGACAAAAAACTTGAAACAACATATGCAAATTAGGAACATACATTTTGGGAAAAACACTTATTTTTATATACAACAACAGCTTAGAATAACTGAAAATACTGTTATGTTGGTGGATTTAGCTAATCTTCTTTGTTTGCTGTTGTTAACTTTTTCAAACAGCTGATCGCTTAACTACTTGGCGAAACTAGTTCCCTTATAAATGCTCTCTCCTTCTCTCTTTCTTCCATTAGCCCAATTTTCATATATGGGCATACTTTTCGTGCAAACTGGAATCCTGCAGAATACCAAAGTGTTATTAATAAACACACTATTGTGTAATTTGTTCTCGAAGTTTAATTTGATTATAAATTCTCACCACCTTCTTTTAACTTTCAAATGATGTTTCACAAGCAAACCACTTAAAAATAACACACACACACACACACACACATCAATTTACATTATATCAATAACCTTGTAAATATCATTTGCAATCAAACTGCGTTGCATGTTTGTGTTTTATTATATGTACATTTTACAAACTAGCGCAGGAGCGATCATTATATTACATCAGCCTATTATTGTGATAATCATATTAACTGTAATTTGTGTGTGTGTGTGTGTGTTTTTTGAATCCATAAACAAGATTAAAATGAAAAAAAAAAAAAATGAACAATCATTTTACTGATAACAACAAATATATATGTATTTAATTCTGCTATTAAAAGTGTTTCATAACATATCAGGTGTTTACATACATACATATGTATGTATTTATGTATGTGCAGACAACAACAGAGTATTACCTCAAGTTATTAAAATATCTTTTTTTTTGTTAAAATCAATATTTGTATAGAAAAAATTTCAACGTATTCGATTACCGTTTCACCTTTAAAATTAAATTTGCAACCATTTTTTAAAGAAACTTTATAAAACTTTAACAGAAATCAACACAACTCGAAATAAAACCAAAAAGAAAAATATCAGAACAAATAAAAAGGCAATGTATTGCACCAAGCCCATTTCTTTGCCGATCGTTTTCTATAAAAGTGCAGATTTCTCATCAAAATCTCAGGGCAGTCAAATTCTGAGGCATTTAAACCATAGGTTAGGTAGGCGGGCCGCTGCTGAAAAGGAAAGAAAGATTCACAGCTCACGTGGGTCCTATCAAATTCGGTCCCTTTGTGAGAGAAGAAAGATAGGGATAAGATGGATGGGATAAAAAACAGCCGCAGTATAGCTGCGCATAAGGTCAGGCTGGTTCCAACCACCCGCTGCCCCTCACAAATGAGACAAGCACGCCCAAAAAACAAATCATAAGAAAAACAAAACTTTTAAAATGTTTTCTGATTAAAAATATGTACTGAAATCTGTAGTGTAGATGTAGATGTAGGTGTAGATATTGCATAATTTTTGAGTAATAGGGCGGCATCAGATTTCCCTACGAATAAATTGTTAAGTACGGCCTTTCCAACGACGTAATCGGATTGTGACCTCTATTGAAATTTAAGTAATTTTGAGTTCCTTCTTCCTAATCAAGTGCGTTATATCTAAAAACAAAAAAAATTAAATTTTTTGTGAAACATTTTTTTTTAACAAATAATATATAATTTTCTACCAAAAACAAATTGAGCTTATCAAGAAATTATGATTTCTGCAAGTTTCGTTGAACTTCTATTTCAATATGTACATACATATCTATATAACAATATTAAAGTAAAACAACTTTGAAAATTAGAAAAAATCACGTTCAAGGTCTTGTATAATTTTTAATTTAGCAAAAAATTATCGTTGGATTTGTTCAAGGTCTTGTATAATTTTTAAATTAGCAAAAAATCATCATTGGATTTGTTATTAGGTATGTTAATAAAACATATCAATTGCACAACTGTTGTCAACAGTTGAGATCCTATGTACGTCTTAGTGACGATTTAAATATGTTACGGCTAAAATAAACAACTGATAATTGGCTCAAATCACGTTACACAATTGTTTAAACTTGAATCAACTTTAAGAATCAGCTGTTATATTTGTTTTTAGTTTTTATTTATAAAAATACAAAACAATTGCTTGACTGATTTTTGTGCTTAAAATTGTTAAAAGAAAATTTATAATAGGTGTGATCCCGTGCTCAACATTGGGAATCCAGGGATCGCAGTTAGCAAGAAAACTGTTTCAGTACTCGAGAGAGTATTCTTCTTCTTGCTCAATATAGCCCGTACTTTTTCTTCCGGCTAGTTTGGCCAAACAGTTAAATAGTCTTGAAATAGTTTTGAAAGATTTTAAATAGTGAATTTTAATAAAATATGCAATTAGAAATGCTTAAAATGTAAGTACATACTTGAATTTTGCGTTAATGCACACTAAAAGGTGCCTTTAATACAAAGTAGAATAACTTTATGTGATGCAAATATCATGAAATCCTTTTCGTATTTCAAAAACTGAGAACAAAAGTCTGTTACAAATCAAAGTAAAATCATAAAACTGCTGAGCAGCAAATAAAAATAGCAGATGATTGCGGTTTTACAACATCTACAAAAACAACATGAACATTTGCTAGGTTCATTGGTTGTTCTTGTAATTTATTGTATAAAAATGTAGCCACCTTCATTAATACTGACAATGCTGCCACTGTTAACTATAAAATACAGCTCTGGTGTGATGATAATACGTGAGTTTTCTAAAATGGTCAAATTTTGCATCCGTATTCCCTCTTACTCAATACATTTTGCTTTCACTTGATAAGATTTTGTCCAACACACAGAATTTTTTGACATTCCGTACTACTTGTATTACCATGTAAAGGCACCTTAATGTGTCATATATGTAAGTATGTAGGTACTTTTAAAATTTTCTTGCCATTATGTAATTCAATTGGTTTTCTGTATTAAATGTCAAAACAGTTAGAAGTTTTCTTTTGGGATAGAAATGTGGTTTTATTGTTTCCGTACTTTTGTGCATTTCTGTCTATTATTGAGAGAAATTCTTGTTTGCTCTCATTTAACTGAGCTTTGCCCAAAAAGTACGGGATCAAACCTAATGTTTTAATTGTTCGAGCTTTTATTTTATCACTAATACTTAATTTCTTTGTCGGCTTAAGCTATTACTCGTAATTAATATATATTAAAAGTCAAGGAAAGCCAAATTTTTGTTTTAACTGTTTCATATCCGACAGCAGGCAGGTTTTGAACTCGGACTGGTGCTAAGAAAATACATCTTGTAGTTGTAGTTTATACATTTATAACCCAAGCAAAAATTATATTTGTTTAATATGTTCCCCATATGTATTACAAATGTAGATATGTCGTCTATATACATATTTTTGGGTATTGAATTTTACAACCTTAACAAATTGTTTACTTAAATATTGTTGAGTATTGAGTTGTGCTGTATTGTAAGTATTTTGCTACTAACATATTTCAAACACACACATAAATGTAAATAATATTTATATTAGAGTCGAAAAAACACAATGAAAATCAAATACAATTGAAATTTATCTAAATAAATTAACCACAATATAAGCCTATAATAAACAAACACCTGTATAGTAGTTGCATAAATTAAAACATATGTAAACAACAACAAGAGCAAATATGCATGCAATTGTAAAACGGCTGTTCTCAAAATGTTTCTAAAATTTTCGACATTTTCATTTATTGTTTGAGTTAAAATTAGTTATTAATTTATAAAAATATATTTTACAAATAAATTTATAAAATGTATATGCAGAATATGAGCTAGTAACTGAGACCATATGTCTAAGATGGTATTAACAGAATATTTGTTGGTTCCTGTGACTGACTGTTCACGACCTATGCCTTCACATAGGAAGTGGCAGCAACGTGGTTGACAATGAAATTCCTCAAAATAACTGTAAACGATAGTTTTGAGACCAATCAATCAACCAGTGCAAATGAGACTCAAAACTCCGCATTTATTTGTTTAAAATATTGTTTGCTTTAAAATTTAACTTTCAGCTTATTGCATCAGGGATGACAAAGTGGGCACAATTATGCATTTTTTGAGCTACATATACATATATTTTATAAATTTTTCCAATTTATTATTTGTAGTTGATGGCCATTACACAAACACACATACTTTCCATACTTAGTGAACAAAAATGATATTTTTTTTTTCAATAAAAGGTACAATTTACCAAAAGTACTTAAATACATAAAACCAAATTTCTAACCTCAAAAAGTATTTACAACTTTTCATTGTAATAAAGTTTAGCTTTAAATATTACACAATAATAACACGTCTTGCTATTTTCCCTAAAGGAAAAATAGTTTTTTGTTTTGGTATACATAAAACCCTCACTTATTATTTTTTTTGCGACTGGAAT
Source organism: Eumeta japonica (assembly GCA_005406025.1). Lineage (NCBI taxonomy): Eukaryota > Metazoa > Arthropoda > Insecta > Lepidoptera > Psychidae > Eumeta > Eumeta japonica. The sequence continues at coordinate 26,366 of BGZK01002908.1, read as the reverse complement.
CAAAAAGATTTAATGAAAAAGGAAAAAAATTTTGTAAGATTAATGCTATTTAAATGTATCATTAGCTGAACTCTAGAGTTTACTGGCCATTACTTATCAATAATGGGATGAAAAGAGCTAAAGAATGTTTTGGTTCAAGTAAATAACAATAATAATATACACCGTTTATTAAATCAGGTTGCTGGTAATTATTGTGGTGGATATGAAACAGCTGGCTGTACCCCAAGCTTTGGTCAAAATCGTACTTTTACCTTATTTAATAAATGTGATTAGCAGGTAATAATGAAGCCGGTTTTAACTTATGACACAATATTTATTTAATTAACAAAATCGCATTACCATGACGGTAAGTCGTTTAGTTATACGGTATTGTATTTTCGTTGTATAATTTTCAAACAAAACTGTGTTCATTTTAAATGATTGAATTTTATATATGTACTTTAAAAAATTTTGTGCTTAGATCAGGCATGGAAAAATTAACTTTTCTTAGCAAATTTGTAAACAAATTTTTTTTTTTTTTGAAAGACGTAACTTACATCGTCAATTAATTTTTTCATAACGATTAGTATATAATTCATTAATTTCAAGTGTATTTTAAAACTATTTAGCTAAAATTGCTTATGAAAATCAATTTGCATCATACTAAAATTACCATACCTGGTTCAACTGCAATTAAATAATTTCCCAATTTTGACATACAAAAGTACGATCGATCAGTCGTAAAGCAGCTCTGGCCTGAAGAACAGCTCTCGCGTCATCGCAATTATTTCTTAAGTGCGGTCAGGCTCGTTTTTGTTGTTTGGCCTTCGAGAGTTTTGAGTCTCATTTGCACTGGTTGATTGATTGGTCTCAATTGACTGTATCGTTAGCGGTTATTTTGAGGAATTTCATTGTCAACCACATTGCGTGAAGGCATACGTCGTGAACAGTCAGTCACAGGAACCAACAAATAAATATTCTGTTAATACCATCTTGGGCATATGGTCTGATTACTCGGCCCATATTGTACATATGTGCTTTGCAAATTTACTTTGTAAAGTATAATTAAATAAATAAATAAGTACGATCGATAAAACAACAAATTTCTCTGCTCACAAGCGCATAAGACGTTATTTCTAAACGATAGCGTATACTGAGCTTCTGAATTGAACAAATATTCTTGATCTTATTCACAAAACTTATTGTATTTTTATTAAGGTTTTATTTGACAAATTTCAATAGAATATTTGTCATATAAATCTTAATAGATATGGAATAGTTTTTATAAATAAAGCCATATACATATGTATGTATGTTTGTGTATATCACTTTTCTTCGTATTAAAAGTAGGTACAAACGTACATATATTTCTTTATTTTCATTTAGACTTGTGTAACTCTAAAGACATACATCCTTTATTAGGCATACTAAATAGTCAAAATGGATAAAGTATGAAACTAAAGCCGATTGAATTTTATATTAAAAATTTAATTTTTTTTTTAAATACAACAAATAAAACTCTGCGGCGAATCACGACATTATATATGGACTGTACTATCGTATTGAATAGTGGCAGCTATTCGAGAAAATGCAGAATATATTTCTATACAAAATATAAAAAATTAATCTGGCTTTCCACACATTATAAATACAATATTAATGACGTAATAAATGAGTGAGTACAAGTTTCCCACTCACTAGCAAATGGCTTGGAAACCAGAGCATTATGAATAATTAATATAATTAATACTCCTTGTCAAATAAATCGGTTGTGTTGCATTGAACTGAATAAAGTTTTTCGCACTTTTCACTATATTCCCGATACTCTTCAACGCTCGGCAAATGTGTAAAGAAATTTTGTACATTAAATAAGCTTTTGCTGTCGTTAGCTTTGGAATCTTTCTCTTCTGAATTTACAGTTATATTATTCATTTTGCGATCAATAAGTTTTCTAATCGATCTCTGCATGCCCCAAATAAATGGTGAACTTTTGCACACCAACATTTTTATACAAAAGCCTGCCCTGTTCAGTTTCGTAATTTGTGATCATATCGGTGAGCTTATCAGCCAAATCGGTGTGAGTTGCTTCCTTGAGCATACGTTTCATTTTGCCAGATGAATTTGTAAAAACCATTCAATGGTGGTTACATCATGCTCCGCTCTGGGTTGGTGCTCGTTGGAGAATATTTTTCTTCCGGACCAGTTTCAGCATTTTCCTCTGCACTTTTTCCAGTATTTTGAATTTATGAGAGGCATTTTTAAATGGCTGACCTGTTGTAGTGCCCATTAAAGTATTACCTATCTAAATGAAAAAGGTGTAAAAGAAGCAAAAATTATCTCATTGCGGCTTTCGACTGTGAATATTAAAGCTTACAGCTGAGGCTATCATTATTAAAGCATTTATAGCCAAAGCGCCCAATTTGGTGGCATCAAAACCCACCAAACGCAACATGCTGGTTACTAGATTTGCAGTGCCAAAGTTTGCTCCCACTGGTTTCTTTGAAGCTGGAGTCCAATGTTGCTTTTGTATGAAATTGCTTTCCAGTCTCCTCATTCTCGTCCTGAGCATTTGTCTCTTGATTTTCATTTCGTTACTCTGCTGGGAGGGTGTCAACTTGTTTATGTTATTTTGTAGAAATGAAAACAAGTCAGGTTTATTACGTTGACTATTGTTGTTGTTGGAGAAGCTTTAGCTACTAAATTTGCCACATCAGCCGCAGTATTAATACCTTTACATAAAATATGAAGAAACAATTCAAAAATGTATCATTTTTCAAGCCAAGATTTTTTTCCATTTTACCAAACATTTGCCCTGCCACTTTTAGGCCATCACTAAAATTATCCATTACACCTCGTTTTTTAACAGTTTTGGCCAAATTTCCATCAAGGACTAACAAGCCGTATAGTAGGCTGCTTATCAAGAATTTGTGCCAGTTCATGTTTTTATGTTTCTTGTTGTTGTTAAGTCTTAAACGTACATTTTCTTACTAATACGCTTGTGTAGTTTTTCCATTAAAACGTCAACACACCTGGTAGATTCATTAAAAAAGAAAATTTTGTCACTTGAGTGAATTTTGTTTCCGCTTTTTGATTTCTTTAATTTCTTTTACAATCATGATTTTAAATGCTGATTTTGTGCAATGCCGTCATAATTTCAGAAAATTTGTTTGCTTAAAAAATTAATTTTTTGGGTTTTGATTTCTTAAGCACTTTGCAATTATTTTCAAAGACTTTGGTTTTAAACTTTGTTCATTGTATTAAAAAAGAGTCTCGTTACAATAACACAATGGCATCATAGAAGCATAAAAATATATACATTATCATATTTTAGGCTAAGTTAAGTTAATATTTTAACGTAGTGCACTTCATGTAGTTCGTAACCATTTGCTGGACTATAACCGCTGTGTTGACCGTCGGTCTACAACACTCCTTAACTTTATCCAGCATATTTTCCGTAAACAAGTGATACCCTGTAAGGCGTCACTCTCAAGATAGAGTGAACATATTTGTCAGAAGGTGGGGAATCGGCACAGAATATTGCTCTAATGCCCCACCCAACTCCACATGCTCTGCATTCATCCTCCTTAGCAACCTGTCATCTACTCAGTTCCTTATTCCTTAATCTTTTTAAGCTTCTTGTTTTGTTTCCGTCTTTATTCTCCTATTGAATTCTTGTAATGAATCCCACAAATTCATCAATCCATTGAACTGAATGGATTCAATCTTCAGATTGAATTCAGATCATATTTGACGGCGTATAATGAGTTTGCGCAAACCAAATTCTTATTCTGCAAATCTCCCGACATTGAAGATGCAACATTTGCACTCCCATAATCAGCCCTGGCACCTAAAGATGCATATGCTGTGATTTCATTCGTTCCGTTGTCCTTAATGCCATCTGACTATCTGTCAGTATATCCACGGCATTTTGTCTCTCGTTTTATTTAGTTTCTTAATGCCCGTAATCGCCCGTCTTTGAGATGGGTAAAATTAGATTTATATTCCTTCTATATCCAGATATTAAATAATAAAATAGGAGAAAAATATCTTTTGCTGCATTCTCTTCTGCCATTAAATGCCGAGTGCCACTAGTAATAAGTTGCATTTACTCTCACATATTCTCACATAAATCTTCGTCAACACAAGGACACAAAATTTCCAAAATCTGTACTTTTAATAAAAGAATCAATTGTTCTGTTCTTCTACGACTACTTTCTGTCCTCAAAATTGAAGAGGCGCTGTTTAACAGAAGCTAATGAGATTAAAACTGAACTGCTTCGATGATTGAAAAAAAAAACGCAAGTGGTATACTTCGAAGGGGTTTCCCCTTAGATTGATATATTTAAGGAAAAAAAAATAACAGAATTGCAAAAATAACATGAACTATGAAGATCTCTCTTTCAATAAAAAATTTTCATTTTGTCTGTCTTTTATTCGATTTATGATAAGTTTTCAAATTTAGTTCAAATAAAGTAACAACTGTGTTGGAAAAGTTTCCCAAGAGTACGGAAAATGAGCAGTACCTTTTTTCTATTTGTCAACAAATTTTATGTTTTATTTTATTTTTAGGTACGTGGCCATCAAAGAGCTCCATCTGATTCCAAAGGAATTCCATGAAGTGACTAAACGTGATGCTTTGCGTCAATTGGAACATGATTTGGACAGATTATTGCAAACAACCGAGCCAGAAAAACGTGCTGCTTTACAACAGGGAAATGATCAGATTTTCGGATTTGTTTGGCCGTTTTTTGCAAGAAGGTATTACATATAACATTATATTAAATTATCACAAAAAATTAAAAGCCATTGTGGTTTTCAGAGGCGCCCTCCATCGATTGGAATAAAATTCAAAAGTTGCCTGAAAATGCTGTGATGGATTATAGTTCTCTCAAGTCTCCCAAAAATGAGCAGGTGAGGCTTTTAGCGTCAAGCAATTATTTTCAATTCCAAAAATACATATAACGACACAATTTATATAACGTTTTATTTTTTAAATTTTAGCAAATAATTTTGTTTTTCATTGGCTGCTTAGAAAAAATTATTTAAAATAACAAAAATAATATTATAAATTTTGTCGTTTTGTTTAAATATGTTTCTTTTATTGTTTGAAACAATTAATTTGCCTAATTTGTTTAAAACCATTCTTTTTATTCCATTACTTTTCCTATTTTTCCTTGTATTGGATAAATTTTAAAACAAAAAAAAATTGAAATTTTAACTCTTGTGTAAATGTGTGTGTATGTGCTTTTCTAAAGAATGAGGTAAAATTTATTTATATGTGTTTTTATACTTGATATTAATTAAATGTATTTTCATTAAAAACTAAAATTAAAATTTAATTTTATTGGTTTTTTGTTTGTTCTAATTCTGTTGCTTAAGTTTTATTACTCATATAGAAATAGATTTATAAAAAAGGTATTAAATGGTTTTATATTCTTTGAAAATAAATTAAAATTAGCTTTAGCTGTAAAGAAAAGTATTTAATTACCTACAAAATATTTCCTTATTCACCAACGTTTTAAGGTTTACGGAAACGCCTTCAAAGAAAATTGTAGCTAGAACATTTTCACAGTTATGGCTGCTTGATTTAGTGGATATTGATAAAAAGTTATATTGACGCTTTCATAAGTTAAGTAAAATATATGTATCTAGAAGATTTGAAAGCTGAATAAATACCTTTATTATTAATTGTTACCTTCTTAGAGCAGGGTTTACATCGAGATTAAAAATTTAACCATAACAAGGCTTAAGCTTTTACTTAAAATAAACACAATTAGTTAAATTTATTTTTCTAATTGATTATTAAATATAATCTTTATTACGTGTTTTATAAAGTTACGAAAAAGATATGTTGCAATTTTCGTTAATCGAGAAAAAACAATAACAGTTAGTTTATAAACGTAGAAAGAAAATGCATGTGAAAGAAAGAACGGTCGCAGGCTACAGGTGGGGTGAGAGGGAATAAAGAAACGTGAGACCATTTAATTTTATCCCTTTGTTGTACATAATATCAAACACACACAAATATAGTTGATACGCTTTTCTTCGTTGCCTCAACAGTAACAAATCAAACAAATGCAAAAGAAAGCAAGACTCTCATTTTCGCATCAATATATGTTTTATCTCATTGTGCTTCATTCGCATGCACTTCCGTACTACTATAATGGCTCTGTTTCAAAGCCCTATTTTTCTAACCTGTACCACATGGCAATTTTACTGCAATTGAGAGTTATTTTTCATTTCCTTTACAAATTTGTAAGAACTTTTTGTTTGGGCAGATTCGATGAAGTGTTCACTGTCACTTTTCTATTTCGAATTTGTTCGTTCGTTCGCATAAATACATTTAATACAAAAACCAATTTAAACATTTTATTGCTGTCTTCAATGTATTAATGCGAGGCAGCAAAATTAATTGAAATAGAAAGTAACACTTAACAATCAGCTGTTGTTTGTTTACATATGAAACTAAAATTTTGATTTGATAATTTTGTAAAAAAAACGAAATTTTTTATTTATTTACAGTATTGCTTATTTAAACATTTATTAAGAAGCAAACATTTTGAACACAATTTAAAATTCCAGAAGAGCATGCAATGGGCTTGGTTATTAATTGTATAAAAAATATTCAAAATATGTACAAAGTTTTATATAAGTTCTTTTACTCAATTAATTTTTATTTAATTTTAAAACAGTTACCAAAGTGTCAGTACTTTTTTAATTTTAAGGCGGTTTCTTCTCTGCTGTTTTATTTATTTTTTTTTTGTTTAATTCATTTATTTAATTCAAATCTTAATACAAGTCTAAAGACCAATAAAAAATATTACATACAGTAATTCAATGCAAATCAAAATAAAATTTGTAAGAAAAAACAAAATTCAGTTTACGTTTCTTCCGTTTCTTACCCCTCCCTAAGCAGCTTCATCATTAACAATAAATTTAATAATCAATATAAAACATAAAAACAAGTAATAAATTTCCGAATTAGTGGAACAAATCTATTACAGACGTCTTGACTAGTAAATTATTTGTTATAACAACAAACAAAATTCTTAGAACAAAAATTTGGCACGTCTGGACCACAGCTGTTACTGGTTTGTTATGACACCGTTGTTAAAACAACTGTTTGAGCAGTGATGCCTACCATCATATGTCATATACGGTTCATTTACGTCAAAAAAAAGTTGGAATATTATGGATTGTCAAAGCAATATTGTCAACGTACTCTCCATACCAAAGACATTAACAAATTCTTGTTAGCAGTTCTGACGACGTTTTGTTCATTGTTATAACAAATAATTTGCTAGTCAAGAGGCCTTGTTAAATATAGTCTTGCTTATTAACAGAAAAAGTAATGCCAAATCATGAATTTAATATATTAGATCTCGATTTTATTTTAAATTTAACTTGTTGCAAAAGTTATATTTAATAATTTGAATATATTTTTACGTTTTTACCTTTTAAAAACGTTTTGCAGATTCTTTCTATTGTGAATGAAGTAAAAACACACACTTTTTCTAGATACAGTCCACTTTCAAATTTTATTTACTATGTACACTCTGTTCTTACAATAAAAACCAAATTTATAATCGCTTTCTTGATGTAATATCGCTTAAATTAAAACGACAGCCTACAGATTGAAAATTTCATTACTACTTCTACTTGGCTCAGCGTTGCCAGATGTGTATCACCTTTCGGATTGTAGCTTCGATAACACGCTGGAACGTTCTATTTCCATTAAATTTGAACAGCTAGTGTATTTATGTTCACTTCCATCAGATGTCGCTTTTGTTTCATGTCATTGTTATCTATTTGTCTAGCATACTTTTAGACGAAACTTTAAATGACATACTGATTGCTGATGTACAAACACATAATTCCTCTGATATGTAACAATATGTAAATACAATCTTTCCCTCAACTTCAAGTTTGGGAGGAGATATAACCCTTAATGCCTTTACTGGTGTACAACATATAACACTTCCGAAAAATCTGATTACTATTTACAAATATTGTCTAAACACTTGTAACCCTTATGCAGATTTTTTAGAGAAAACGGTTATGTTTCTTTACAAACAAACCATATACATATATAAGATTTATTTGTATTTAGTAAACACGCTTTGCTTTTCTCACTTAACATTAATTTTTAGTTGTTTCAGCTAACAATTGCATATGACACGAATAGTCTTTTCACAACTTATCGATAGCTAAATATATACATGGAATTAAGAAGTTTTCACGGAGAAATTCTTACCTTTAGCTATGGGTAAGTTGGGAAAATTTAGGACAGCAATTAGAGTAATGCAGTTTAATTATTTTGGGGCTTATTTAATAACATTTTTCTTTTATTATTTTTATTTATTTCTAAATTAATGTTTATACAGCCATGCGGCTTTTTTATAGCTTGTTTTTTTTTTATTAAAATCATTTATAACTTTAAAAACTTTAATTTAAAACACTTTCACTTTAGATTCGTTCAATGTTGGATAAATTAGTTGTCATCAAATTGAATGGTGGTCTGGGTACCTCAATGGGTTGCCATGGTCCCAAAAGTGTTATACCTGTGCGTTCCGATTTGACATTTTTGGACTTAACAGTACAACAAATTGAAGTAAGCGATTCCATTAATAATTTTAAATTAAATTTTATTTAATATGTTTTATAATTTGTTAGCATTTAAATAAAACTTATGATGCCCATGTTCCTTTAGTTTTAATGAACTCCTTTAACACCGATGAAGATACTGAGAAAATTATACGCAAATACAAAGGCTTTCGTGTACAAATCTATACATTTAATCAAAGTTGCTTCCACGCATCAGTAGAATCATTCTTACCCATCGCCAAAGATTTTGATGTTGAAAAGGATATTGAGGCGTAAGTTGATTTTTAAAACGATTTATTTTCCAGTTCTAATTATCGAAGTTAAATTTAATTAAATTTAGCTGGTATCCACCTGGTCACGGTGATTTCTATGATACTTTCCGTTCATCGGGCTTGTTGAAACAATTCATTGCCGAAGGCCGTGAATGTGTTTCTTATCAATATTGATAACCTGGGCGCCACAGTTGATCTGAATATTTTGAATAAACTTTGGGTGAAGATCGTCCTGATAAACCAGCCGAATTTGTGATGGAAGTTACCGACAAGACAAGAGCCGACGTTAAGGTAAATACATAACCTCACTTGTTTATACATACATACATATAGACATTAAAGAGCCACTTAAGTATAGGAGCACCACGTACGTTTTATGTTGTTGTTTTTAGTGTTTGTTGTTGAGCGGCATGGTACAACAACATATTGAAAAAATTTCAGCTCTCTCGCTCTTACCGTTTCGGAGAATGGAGCCTGTGATGGACGGACGGACGGTGTAGTCTTAACAATAGGGTTCCATTTGACTTTTCAGTACGCAACCCTAAAAATGGTTGGTGAAAAAATTGCATTACATGCATACATTTGTTTACATTGTTTCGTAGATTTTTGAACAGTGATTTGAAATGAACTATAGTGGCTATAAAAGTGCATTTGTTTTATAAAATTTAATAAGACTTAACAACAAATCTACTTTAAACTAGGGATGCAACCGATACCGATATGTATATCGGCGATATTTCTAATTTTCCGAAGTATCGATATTTTACTGTCGATACGCCGATACTTATTTTGCGCTTTTTGAACAAAATATTCAATTTTTTCTTTTGCATGACAACTATGAAAATATCATATCAAAAGCAGAATAAAAATCAAAACAGAATACATAATGAGATTATTTTTCTCTTTTCATTCTTCCCATTTAAAGAAAATGCCGCAGAAATACTTAAATTTTCAAATGAGCTCTGTCTCATCTGAGAGACCTTTTCCACTGCAGGTCTGTTTCAAAAGGATTCAAGAAATCGTGTATCTCCGCAAAATTTGAGAACACTTTGTTTTATAAACAAAAATCTTATTAATATCAATTTTCAATATCAATCATTTGCATTGTTGTTTTGATAATTTTATAATTATAATTATAATGATAATTTTAACATGATCTCAAATTAAATTTTTTGTCTTTTGAACTTTATTAATATTAATTTTAAATCTTGAGCCAATGTAAACTGAATGCCATCGTTTATTTTGAAAAATCATAAATATTACAAACGTTTTTGTTTGAAAATCTTGATGATTTTAGAAAAAACAATATCACATTCAGTTTGAATTAACTCAATAATATCTTACACTGTTATTTTGTGCGAAACAATAATTGATTTTTGTTAACATGAATTCAATTCTTTTTTTAAGTCTTATTAATATCAATTTTAATTCCTGCAGTTAACTGAATGCCATCGTTTTTTTTTTTGTAAAATCATAAATATTTGAATTTTAGAAACTGAAATGTATTGAAAACGTTGATGATATAAATGGCTCATTAATAAACACTGTTCTTTTGTATAATAGAAGAATTACTCTACTTAAATTTGGTTAATTTTTACTTGAGCTCAATTTCAGTAAGCGTATCGGAATCGGTATCGGATCGGCGCAATGGCGTATCATTGCATCTCTACTTTAAACTCAAGACTTGCTAAAGTTTCTTTAATTATTTAATCCATTTTAAATTTGGTGAAATAATTTCTATTGCAGTTAATGTGATTTCTAGCAGCTGTAACAATTACAATACTAAAATGACAGATTTTTCTACTTTTTAAAGTTTTTTTTACAAAGCTTTTCATTAAAACAAAATTGGGCATATTTTTGTTTTTAATTTAAAAGCTATTTATTCGCTATTAAACATTTTCTTTGTCGGCGGCATATAGACATGCTGAAAGACTTGGCAAAAACAACTAAAAGTTCTTTTCACCCAATAATAAATTTTGTTTTAATTTAAAATTGAATATGTCAGCGATTTAATAAATAAATTATTTTGAACAGGGTGGTACCTTAATTCAATTTGAGGATAAATTGAGACTTTTGGAAATTGCTCAAGTTCCCAAAGAACACGTTGATGACTTCAAATCAGTGAAAACATTTAAATTCTTCAATACCAATAATATTTGGGCAAAATTGAGTGGTATGTTTCAAATTGTTATCCTGTTGTTTGAATTTTAGGGATTTTTAAAAAAAATTTAATTTTTTTTTCTATTTTAACCATTGATCGTGTATTAAATGAACGCACTCTTAATTTGGAAATCATTATTAATAACAAGACTTTGGAAAATGGTGTGCGTGTCATACAATTGGAGACCGCTGTTGGTGCTGCAATGAAATGTTTTGACAGCTCCATTGGCATTAATGTGCCACGTTCACGTTTCTTGCCGGTGAAAAGACTTCGGATCTGTTGCTTGTCATGTCCAATTTGTATAATTTGAAAAATGGCAGCTTAGTGATGTCACCGCAACGTATGTTCCCACCACCTTTAGTGAAATTAGGCGAAAATCATTTTGCCAAAGTCAAAGAGTTTCTGGGACGTTTTGCAAATATACCCGATATCATAGAATTGGATCATTTAACTGTATCAGGAGATGTGACTTTTGGTCGCAGTGTATCGCTGAGAGTAAGTTCTTGTCGTTTATTTACATATGTATAATCACCCTTATTCCTAAACGATTGACCTAATTCGTATTCAATAAAATCAGTTTTATCATACAAAATTCCTTTAATGCCTCAACATTAAATTTAAATTAAATCGTTTATGAATTAAAGGGTATATGTGTATGTGTACAAATAAATTTTATTAATTGTTTAAACATTTTAACAGGGTACTGTTATTATATAATTGCCAATCACGGTGATCGCATTGACATACCAGCTGGCGCCATACTAGAAAATAAAATTGTTTCCGGCAATATGCGTATTTTGGACCATTAAGTTTTTGTTTTCTTTGGCGAAAAATGCTACGTAAATAAACAATATATTTTTCTAATTGCTAAACAAACCGACAACCTCTTTAATACCATTTTAAACCCCTATTAAAATATTGCTTACACATTTCCTTTCTCGTTCTTCGTTTAATACTTTAAGTAAAAAGAAAATTAACATTGTGTCCTGTTTATACAAAAATTAGTATGTTTTGCTCTGTTTTCTTTACGTTTATTTTTATTTTTTATTATTTTTTTTTATTATTTTTTTAATGGAATAAATTAATATGCTAGTCTATAATTGATTTATGTTTATTTAATTACATCACTTAGTTTGTATAAAATATTATATGTTTTATTTTTTTAAATTCTGCTTAAAAAAAGCTGTAAGGTTTATTTCAATTTTATTACAAAGCTTTACTATCTGCGCAAATACCACAATGTTGAAAAAATATTACTTTATTAAGGAAACAAAAAAAAAAACAAAAATGTTTAAATAGTTGTTAGGGATTCTTTTTTTGTGAAAACACAATGGCAATAAAATTTGTAATTATTTTTAATTTTAATGATAAAGATTTTTCTTTAATGTAACACGATGTTGATACAGACAGGATATGAACTATTTGACAATGTGACTGACAACAAACATATTTCGACATCGGCAAATTGTTTTTTTTATGGATACAGGCAATTTTGTATTAAAGCCAAAAACAATTTCTCATATTTTGTTTATTATGATTTCTATATAAAAATTTTCATTCAAATATTGACTAAATTCAAAAGGGAATAAAATATATTTAAAACACTTACCCACACATATACATATTGTTATAATTATTCGTTCTTCTTTACAAATAATTGTTGGGTTACGTGGTCCAGAGGGGTACTTTTGTAGTATTCTTATTTATAGCAATTATAAACCTTTTCATTGTACTTAAGAGGGGTATTTATTTAACAACGACTTGGCAACAATAGAAAATGTTGTAAGTTTAAAATGTTGTTTATTATTAGGTCAAAGAGTTTTTTGTTTTGCCTAGTCTTTCAGCATGTCTATATGCCGCCGACTCGAAAAAACCTTGTTAAGCTGAGTAGCATCAGAGAAATGTTGGCGGCATATAGACATGCTGAAAGACTAGGCAAAAACAACTAAAAGGTCTTTTGACCTAAAATAATAAATCTCAAATAAAATTGCTTAATAACGAATAAATCATATAATAAATTTATTTAAATAAAATAGAGCAGTTTTGAATTTATTTTCTGTGGAGCAATAAAAGTATGTGGGTACTTTATTCAGTAGTGGAAAAATTACTTTCAAAGGTGGTATCGTAGGCACTTCATTAAGTAGTAAAATGGAAGTATTTTCAAGGAGTAGTTTTAGAAGTACACCACTGTATTGTGGTTTAGTCCTTAGGGCATTGCAATGTAAAGCGGATTATTATTTTTAATATATTTTGGTTACTTTTGGAGTACTTTTACTCCATTATGGGGTACTCCATGCAGACAGGCAAACTAATTAAAGCAATGAATTAAACAGACACTTTGAGAATATTTGTTGAAATAAGAACTATTTTTAAATAAAGAATTGTTTAGATACATACACGAAAATATGTATTTTAAAAATAATTTTTTTTTGGTGGAATTCGTAACGTATGAAGTGATTGGCACACGCTGTAGCATTATAGCAAAGACGTAACAACGTATCAAGGCGTCGACTAGCAAATTATTTGTTATAACAACAAACAGAAAATTGTTAGCACAAAAATTTGGCATGTCTGGACCGCAGCCGCTACTGTTTTGTTATTGTTATGACACTGTTGTTAAAAATTTGTTTGAGTAATGATGTTTACCATCAAATGTCATTTTCACTTCATTCACATGAAAAAATTGGAATATTATGGTTTGTCAAAGCAATATTGTCAACGCGTACTCTCCATACCAAAGCCATTAGTAAATTCTTATTAGCAATTCTGCCGACGTTTTGTTGTTATAACAAAGAATTTACTAGTCACGACATGGCGTATAGAACGCCACAGCAGACTGCACGACCACATGACTACAATGGTTGCCTTAAACCAGTGTATATTCTATTTTTGGCAAATGTTAGTTGGTAACTTGTTGCTTAATACATGAAACACACTCGATACAGCAAGCTACTGACCGCCTGTCAAATGTGAAGTACACACGTTATCATGGTAACTGTTATTTTGCTAATGGCGTAGCTACACGGCGTATACGTTGTGCTATTATGCAATTCGATTCAAAATAAAACGCTTTCGCGTTGCTGTATTCTCAACAATATTTGCATCCGAATTCATTAATTTTTTTTTTTTTTGCATTATTTCTGAGCAATAAAAGTTGTTATTTACTTAAATTATTATTTAAACTGAGTTTATGTGCCAATCCAATTATCCAACAAAAATTTTTTTAATTAAAAGACAACTATTTTAAGCACCCACATCGACTAGGAAATGATTTTTTTTTCAAATGCGAGTACATATATAGTATATAATTCTATAAATTATTTTCATAACCGAAATCGTAGCCTGTAATCTCATTTGAGTCATAAAATGTGTCAGAAAATGGTCCCAGTTCCATATGTTGCGATTTTGAGCAGCCCCATTTCATTGCTTCCTTGCAAATAATATCTAAATTTACAGTAAATTGATTATTGGGCCATTTAGAAATCTGCTGTAAATTATCAGGCCCTTCTTCCAAACAAGAACGAAATATGTTGCATATTTTCTTCGAACCACAAACGGTAAAAGTGAATAATGTTTGGGCACGGCTACATTTGCTGGTATCGTTGCCGTATACAAACATTTCGCTTGGACATTCCCAAAGATTTCTATGAATGTCGAAATTATTAAAGATGTTAGTATTTCCTTTAGTTTTAGCTTTAGTCCACTTACTTAAAGCTCTTCTGTTATATTAGCATTCGCCATTTCAGCCAGTATTACCAATAAATTACAACGTTGTCTTGATTTACCTAGAGTTCGTCCTTTTGAACTCCATAAAGTGCCTATCCAGGGACCTTTCAGTTCGACTACAACTCGCCAGTGTAAAGGTTGAGCGCTGGATGATAAAATCGACTTGTCAAAAGCCTTTTGAAGACAAAATAAATTTTAACATCTTACTGTTACACAGATAAGTACAATAGCCCAATTCACAAGCGCAGCTGTGACATTGTTTAATGTCTGCATGACAAATGGCCCCCAAATTTTGTATGCAAAAGTACAACACACATCTGGGGGTAATTTTTTCTCAATTTTAAATTTGGGATTATTTCTCATTTTTGTTTTGAATACATTTTCATAAATGAAAATAAAAATATTGCACCGAAACTGAAAATTAAACGGGTAATTATAATAAAACCTGTCGCAAGCGAAGCCAAAATACGTTATATTATAGAATAAGGTCGAAGACCACCAATTGCCAAAACTATGGAAAGTGAAGCATTTAAACGGGTCTTACTCCTTCAATAATAAAATAAAAATATTGCACCGAAAGTGAAAATTAAACGGGCAATTAAAAAAAAAATTGTCATAAGCAAAGCCAAATACGTTATATTATAGAATAAGGTCGAAGACCACCAATTGCAAAACTATGGAAAGTGAAGCATTTAAACGGGTCTTACTCCTTCAATAATTGCCTAAACTACTGGACTTATTACAGGTTAGTGCATATCCGATCTTCAGCAGGGTGAAAGGCAATGATTTCCCGTATTAAATGCTTCGTTTTCAAAGGAATTTTTCACTAATAATAAATAAATACATAACTAGGTATACATTAAGCAGAATTCCGAGTTCCAGACCAAGGGTGCTAGTGATTATTTTGGTGGATATAAAACAACTGGCTGTCCTCCAGCTAAAACAAAATTTTACTTTTCTTGTCCCCTTTAACAGATATTAATCACAGGAAAGGATTTAGACATGAACTTGAGCCCCATAAACAAATTAAAAAGATGTGATATCATAAAAATTTAAGGCAAAGTGTAGAAAAATGGCTCCGATTGTACAAATTGGGTGAATATATGCACACAGCTCTTACCGTAATTAGCTGCATCAAAGCTATGGTATATAATAATCTCCAACGTTGAGATATTTCTCCCAATAAACTGGAAATTATGCCATAAAAATGTACTAAAATTTCTTTATCTGACAAAATTTGGACAAAATGGATCCTTGTAACTGTTTCGTAACATTGGCAATATACAACCACAAAATACTGATTCAAAGCCCGACTGCACAAAGACTTCGGTAGCCAATTTGATAACCTTTTAAAATGTTTAAATATTATAATGCGATTTTTTGAGATGTATTTACGCACCCGTAAACCTGCACTAGCCTCACTTTTGGATCCTCAGTGATGTGTTTCTGTGAGGCTTTTGAAATTCGTGCATTACAAAAATATCGTTGACATATTTTAGGCGCTTGCAAGTGCCGCGAATTCGATGTGATGCCAAATGTTTATGTGACCGATAATTTTTTTCAATATTTCTGCAGGCAAATCACATAGATTTAAAGATGGCTTTTCTTTAGCTTTTTACATTTTCTTGATTTTGTGTTCTTTCAACTGGCCTGGATTTCGAGCGTGTGCGCAACTTCTTTTCGGTGGTGCTTCCTCATCAATAATTTCATGCTCTTTATTTGCGACATCACGTTTTAAACAAAATAATTTTTTTTTCGGAAAATTTACAAATATACAAAAATAACTTTTAAACCACAAAAGATAATTTTTTGTTTGAAAATACATACATATAATTTTTAATAGAAAAACAATCAATAACACCCAGTTAGCATTTTTTGAAATTTTTAATCAAATTCGAGTAATTTTGAAGACCTGTCTTCAATGTAAACGGCTTCGTAAATTAAGGCGTTGAACACTGAGGCTGACTGCCCCAGATTTTTTTTTTTAGTCGAACAAATTCAACTACATCTTTATAAAACGTTGTTCTAACTACCTTTTAAATTTAAATAACTACATTTATATGTATGTATATTAGGTCTTCTTCATGCAATTTATATGTAAATTTCTTATTAAGCTCTTATTTGATATTGGCCGATTTCTATACAACAATTGTCAGGAGCTTAATGCACATTGTATGTTTTATTAATAAGACCCAATGCATTTAGACACATTTTAGTCCCAAATTTTATCATTTATGTTTGTACTGAAATTAATTCGTATATAAGTAGAATGTAATTTGAACAAAAGTAAAAAATTTAGACCTTAACCTCAAGATTTATAACATTCTATTTGAATATGCTTTTAAATAAAATTATCTTTTTTTTTAAATTACTATAGATACGATCGATGTACTTAATTTTATCAAATACCAAAATGCCTGACTACAAGTTTTACGTATTAATAATTTGCAGGCAAAGTTCGTTTCTGGCAATACTGTGTGAAATGTGAAACAAAAGAAACATGGCTGCTACCACCCAGTCATGTATGCGTATGAGCATTAATGATTAAAAAATTACGCATACGCCACGCATTCCTGCGGAAATACAAATTCTGTCTACAATTGTGTTAGCGCTGTGCTATTATGATTTGCTGCATACATTTTGTAAGGCCATGAGGGTTTTGCCAGCTGTGAAAACTAAAATAAATGTATGTATTTTAATCCCTTCAGTTTTTAAGCTGTATTCGTGTTTACATATTAAAACATTTGTTTTATTAGTTTAACACTTTTTATCTATATATTTTTACATTTCAATGAGTGCCGCCAAGGCACATTTAACAACACAGCGCAAATACGCTAAAACGCATCCCAGGACGTTGCTGATGCAAACCAGAAATTGCCTATGCATCAATTTTTGTTTAATAAAATATATAGTGCATCATCTCACGCTTATGCAAATGTGATAGTTTCATACCCAGTGGGCATTATGAATAAAACTAAGGAAATGCTGAAACAAATTGGTAAAACACATTTTAATACTCATAAAATGTTTCTAGTTGTATAACTATGAAATATAATATTTTAAAAGCTTTTATAAAAACGGAAATGAGCAGCACTCTTTGTTCATTTTATATTTTCATAGAACGAGAATCGATATTTAAGATGTAGGTATCATTGAATATCTAATAAAAATGTACATTCATTGCAGGCATGCTACTGCAGTATTCAACAAAATCGCCGACTTCCTTGGGACTTACAATTTATTGTAGAGTCCATGCATAAATACATACATATGTATATTAATATGTATTTATGCCTATTTTTATAAAAATAAATAAATTTATTTTTATTTTTAAAACGTTTATTATAGAAATCATTCATTTACATACATAAATATATGACCTATAAAATTACTAATTCAAAATAAATATTTGAATTAAAACTGAAAAGTTTCAGGTGCATTGATTTATTTATTAGGTGCTTAACTTGAGTACAAACTATATTTTTTTGTAGTAATTTATTTCAATTTTTCACATCCATCCATATGTACATACATAAAAATCAAACCGGAACGAAATATCGATATACACTAACAGTCTGCTTTTTCTTTCTGTCAATATTTTATGCTAAAAATTATCATATCAAACATAAAAATGTTCCTGTCACATAAAGTTTGATATCGTTTCACACACACCCAAATCACAAATTACATCCAATTTTCAGGATGATTGTTTTACTTGACTTTATTAAGTGATGCCTTTTATTTTGAGGATATATTAGTATGTATGGCACGATTTGCATCAAGGCGAATTACATTGAGTGGCCCTCTCAGCACATATGCTTATCAAGCTGTTTCGGCTCGGTTCAAATTGCCATTTTCCTTGTCTTGCAGTCAATTATTTTTGACAGCGTTGTTCAGCCGTACAAAATTACTGATTTTTTTGTTGTAGGAAAGGGCCACCTGTGAATTCAACCTAGTTAGCGATTTTCCTTTTCTCATGTTGCTTTACTTTCATTTATAGTTTTACTACTATTTTTATTTTATATCTTTTATTTAGAAGAAATAAAAGACATGATATGACATGCTGGACTCTTTAAATAAAATGAAGAAAATCATGTTTGAAGAAATCGTCGTGGTAGTTGGTTGTAAAGCACTTAAACACATTCGATACAACAAGCTACCGACTAATACCACCTGTCAAAAATAATATATGCGTTCTTATGATAACTGTTATTTTGAAGAGGAAGAAGCTACAACGCAAATTAATCACCAATGTAACAGACGCCAATTTAGATCTAATATTATTTTTATATATATATATATATATATATATATATATATATATATATATATATATATATATATATATATATATATATATATATATATTGATATATAATTTGATAAAATAATTTTATGTTAAAGCTATATGTATTAAAGATATTTTTGTGTGCTTTTGATTCAAAAACTGTCTGCCAAACAGCTGCAACACCAAAAACAGCTGTTGGATGAGTTACCAAACAGCCAATTTTCAAAAAGTAGTTTATGCCTGTAGCTGTAAAAATTTTAACAGCTCAGCCACTAGTTTACATTTTAGCGTTGTATGTTGGCATGCATAAAGTTGTGTTCTTTTGTTTATTTTTCTCACTGCTTTATTTATTTATTTAATTTTTAATTTACAGTTCTTTTTATTTTCTTTACATACATCTATTGGCTGTAATCAGACAGCAGAGCCATACAAGTTGTATCAAACCAGCTGAAGCTGCGCTATGGCTGCGAAATTTACACAGCCATAGTCTAGCTACAGTCGTATGATTTTCTTTTAAAGCTGTGGCTTCAGCGCTTAAAATAAAAAGCTGCAACTTTTAACTCTGCCAGCTACACTGTTCGTGCAGCCTGATGTATCGAATGCGCTTAATACTGTAGTGTCTCGCTTATAGATGGCAGTTGTCAGGTGCTGAAAATGATAAGGCAGTTTAGTAAATGATAACACAGTTAGCAACATTGTAATGAGAAATTTTTATTTTGGTTGGCTCTTTCACAACTGAACTGGAATTTCTGTTGCTTTCTATAATAATGCAATTGCTTTATTCTGTAGTTTGCTACATATTGTTCTTCTTATCTGTGTAAATATTTATGTTTTATGTGTGTACATACACATTCATATATGTACATATGAACGTATGCTCGCTCAACATATACATATGTATGTAAATATATTTTTTCCTATACTTAGACTATCTTAATCAGTAAATTGTTTTATTTTTGTTTTTAATTGATCTAATTAAATTAATAAATTACATACATTAATAAATTGCTAAGCTAATTGAGTTTTTCACTCATACAATTAATTAAAATTTTGACACTTATTGAGAAATAAATTTTAGATACATATGTCGCTATAGGTAAGTACATATTTAAAGTAAATGTTATATATTGGGCCCCAGGAGATTGGAAGGTTTGATTTATTTAAATTTAAAGTGCACTATTCCAAGTTTATAAAATTTTAAGAACATAATCAAAAACTTTGAAAGGCACATAAATATAAATTTAGGAAAACGGTAAAACTCAAATTAAAGTTTCATGAGACAAAACAAAAACTTTCTTAAATCTGAGATAGATTAAGAATGAAATATTGCCAATGATTTAATGCTAAAATCAATATGCCTTTGCTGTAACTGATTTAAATGGAAAAATATATACTTGTTATAAATAAGTTGTTTTTAATTTAAAAATTTAAAAAGAATAGAAAAATAGATTTCTTAAGACTCTTAACACAAACGTGTTGTTTAATTCTAACCTCAACGTTTGATGCATTAATTATATCCATGCAAAAGCTTGAGATAATATTCATGGTAATTGCCTTACGAAACTATTTTTTCTATGCAATGTAAGTGAGTAATAAATAAAAAAAATCATATGTGGGTAAATGTTTTGAAATTAAATTAAAAGTTTTATTTAAAAGAAGTTTATACACAAACAAAAATTTTTACAAAATTTAAATATATTCTTTAAATCAAAATTAACTAAAACGGAAGAATATATTTACGTACATATTTTATTTCTTTAAATAATCTTGTAAATTAAATTTTTGTTTTTTTTGCAAGTTAAAACATTAAAATTGTTATTTATTTTGAAATTACAAATTGATTTAAGAATAAATTAAAATAATTTGTCAATATTACTTATTTACAAGCAAAGCTGTACAAATTATTATCCAGAAAGTAAATTGAAATAGAAATCGCGATTCATGGAATTTAAAATATGTCAGTTATTATAATTAACAAAGTTAATAAGGTATTATAAAGTAATTATAGTGAAATAAATTAAAAACAAAATCCCTGAAAATGGGAACAGAGATGGAAAAGAAGACATTCATAACTTTTTATTTTCAATTGATAAAATAATAAATAAAAAAGCAATTTGTATATAAAACTCTCGCTATCGCCAACGAATAAGAATGAGCAAAACTTTTAAATTGTATGATGAGTATCATAGCAGATACGTAACAGCCAGGTTGTACCCCAGCTAATAAGTCTTCAAGTTTACTTTTTTGTTTTCTTTAAAAGGTTGTTGATCACTACAATTAGTCACAAAAAGGTCCTTCTTAATTAAAAGGAAAAAATTAAAATCTTAATAAACCGAACTTAATGAATCAGTCCGTTCATATTAAAATAACAATACAAAAAGTATGATTTCTATTATGATTGTTTCCTTCTACTCAATGGATTGCTTTTTTCTTTTTTTTTTTTAAAGCAAGAAAATTATTAAGATATCGAAAAATCATTGAATACAGGAATTGGAAAATTGAAAGATCTCATTAGTTTGTGCTTTCTGTTGTCGTTCCTTGCCGTTATCTTTGGGATGGAATTTCCCCTTCCAATAAAATACTCAGCTTTTAATCATTTTAAAATTAATTCACAATAAACAAAACACTTTTCTACTAGTACATCTTGTTCAGCTTTCATCACACCAACTCTAATTTTTCATTCTGAATGGAATTATATTTTCTACAGGCTTATCAGTACCGAATGGCGCAGCAAGTAAAAGTAAACACAAGTCGCTCATTTATATTTCAATTGAATAAAACAAAACAGCTGATTTATGTATAACACAAAGAAAGTAGCACAAGCTAATACCACCTTGATTTCTATGACATCCACAATAGAAACTTTTGTTCACAAAATATTCGCAATACCGTTTAGAATTAGACAGTATTTCTCTCACAACAAGAGAAGAGCTCTTAAACTAAATACTTCCATACAAATTGGCGTTCAAATGCTATTGTGGGTCTGATGCACTCTGGTTTCTATACATATCGAACACAATAATTTAAGAATGACGATAATATTTGTCCGACAACACTTTTATGTTTAGATCATCACAATGCATTTCATCATTAAGTTAAAGCTTTTTGTTTAAGAATTTGTAAGTTTTATAATTATTTCAATTGTTTCTTTTTTAATGTTTCTATTTATTAAACAATTCTTTTTCGATAGAGAAATTACTCCTTTCCATCTCTGTAATTTAAGTGACTACAAATAAGTAATTAAACTAGTACTTAATCATTAAGTACTGAATATATATGTTTGTATATTTTTCAGTTGGTCTCAGGCATTACACTGTTACATACATAAAATGTATGTATGTATTTTATACAATTGAGAAGACTCAGATTTACAAATAGATATTTTTTTTATCTTGTGTTGTCAAAAAAGAAATTATATTTATTTGCATAATAAAATTTAATAAAATGCTATTTATACGATTTTCTTTGAATTAGATAAAAAAAAATTAAATCTTATAAGGAAAAGTTTATATTTTATTTAATTTCAATCATTAAAATAAATTTTTATATGTAGGCTGCACTGCTATGCATTGCTTTCGTACATCTATCTATTCTGATTATCTGTTTATGGATCCTTGCCAAAACCGGGAAAATCTGAAGCTTCTGATTCTTCCTCCTTTTCGACGCCTATGCAATGTATACCGCTACGCAACATTGGAGTGCCCTTGCCTTTGCCCAACACTCGGGCCGCAATAACAAGTTTGAGCACTTCTTTGTCGTTATTTGAATTCACAATATGCAGGGTTTCTCGCAAAAGTTTCTCCTTGTAAGCGAAAAATTCAATTTTCATTTCATAAAAATCGTGCTCATCATGTTTGAAGCCAGTGAATTCGGTAATGCGACAGTGCAGATTAGGAACTGTTGTGACATCTGGTTGGAATTGATTCAAGCTGCTGCCCAAATCGCTAAATAAATTAGTTGGCAGTTTCAAGTCGATCATATATCTGTGATTGACTTGTAAAAACCCCAGACTAACAACGATTGTATCGCCAGAACGCTGATATGTAACACAACTGTCCGATTCGAAATCATCTTTCAAAGTGGTGACATCGAAGTGAACGTGATGGTCTGGAAATAATAAGAAGAATAAAATTAAACATTAAAATAAGTAGGTTTGGTTAGGTTAGGTTGATAGGAGGGTTTAATCGCCCATGTCATACGACATACACCTAAGCCAGTCTAGGCTTGTTGTACGCTCTCTGGTCTTAGCCATGAAGTTGACCCATTAGGTCAACAGGAACTCTGCTTGCAAAGCTCCCCAGTTTCCTCCAACATATGTCCCATAATTGGGTTATGTTCGGTAAGGTATCCTGTTTTATAGTCTGTATCCGCCGTAGAAATCTTGCACTGATTTCCACGTTCCCGTTGTCCCAAAGAGTCGAGTTTTTAGCCCAAATTCGACTGCATCGAAAGGTTTCGCACATATCAAGCTTATGCCCCCGAACACACTCCGTTGTCGCCCAAACAGTGGTTCTCTAGTGTTTTCTATACAAACACCAAGTACCACTTTCCCTATTGTCTTTGATCCATCCGTGTTGCAATGAAGTCCCACGGGGATCTGGTACCAAGGGTCGGTCAACCAGGAATGTATATGTCGGGAAGCAATGTTTCGTAATTGGCCCATAGTTTAGTCTCTGGTATGCGATCTGGTGTCAGATTTCCTGTATGTATTTAACTATGGCCTATGGTAAATATATGTTGATGACACACCGCGTGTCTCCAAACGATCCACTCGGGCATCACTTCTAGGGCGTACTTTATTTGCTATAATGCCCAAGTATTAGCAAAGCTCCATTTGAATATAGTCTCATACCCCCGACTGCCAAAAAGTAAACGGGTCGCGTAACACCTCTGCTGGGGTTGGATAACTTTTAGTATGCAGTCTTACATGCCCACCGTCTTCTTCAGGTAAACATGATTCCTACAAAGGTCCCTTGTCCGTTTAGACGAGGTGTACATTTCAGACTGCACTTAAGCCCTCACACCACGACAAGGTAGTTATTCCAGTCAGGTTAAAATTAGTAAATTTCATTATGTCAAATCACTCTTAAGGCAAAACATTGAGATGAAACAAGACTATCGATTTATCAAAATTTAACGCCCTGCTTATGTGTACCTGACATAACATTATCGATTTGACAGTTGTCATGATATAAAATTGACCACTTATAGGCGAAGGATCACCGCAAACATACATCGTGGCTATCAAGTAGGAAGATCATAACTCGAATTTTTGTCAAATTGTTGTAATTTTGATATATTTTATTCAACATAAAATCTTGTAAAATTCTTGGATAAAATTGGAAAATTTTTAATAGATTTTGTTTCCGTTAAATTTGATTTTTAAAACATTAAAATATATTGAAAATTATCTCATTTTACCAAGTAAACATACAACAAATTTAGTGTGAATCGCAATAATATTTACTCATTTTGATATTTATCATACATATTTCAATGTACATACATACATATGCATGCATTGAACTAACTCGGTACTAATGTAATTTGTAAAATTACAAAAAATAATAATGTTAAATATGCAAATGAAAATAACTGCATATTAATCATTACTTCAATTTTATTCAGCCAATAGAATTTGATCTGGACATGTCATGATTATTTGTTCATATCATTTTTTATTGTTATTTATTTGACAGATTTTTTTTTTTTCTTTTGAAAGTTATAAAATATTTCATTATTATTAGTTTTAATTGAAGTCACAATACAACAATTATTTCTGTTAATTTAAACATTTTCAAACATCTATCTACCCATGAGAAATTATTAACAGAAAGTGAAATGCAAACGGCTAATTTATTGTTAAAGTACTTTTGAAAATTATGCCATCAAAGAATGTGAGATAAATAAGGCCACAAGCAATTTGCAAATATTCAATTGTTTGTTTTTTCTTTTCGAAACGATCACCTGATTGAGACAGAGTTGCAAAATAAAATAACGTATTTTATTTAAATGTTTTATAATAGAGAAAGTTTCTGTTATTTGATAAATGAATGTGTGCTGCATTTTATGAAAAAAAAAGATATATGTAAGCAAAAGTTAGGAAAATATACTAAAACGTTAAGTCGAACAATTCATATAACTGATGTCGACATTGTTGTCAAATTTGCTCTTTTTTGATAGTTTTGTTAGCAATATATTCTTTTTGCAAGGGCTTATTAATTTTCTTAAGCGATAAATATAACAAATCTTTATTAAATAAACTTTTGTTTTTTTTTTCAATAACTAGATTTTGAGCATTAGTGCTTTCATGTGACAACGATGTCGACTTCTGGAATAAGGCGAAACGTTGAAAGACGATTCGTGTAAATGTTGAGCGCGGCTATGCCTCAAATATTTGACACTCTGCCAATATTCGATTCTCACTTTTTTAAATAAAAGACAAGTATAGCCTGCTACCGCCAGTAGTATAAAATTCAATAATAATCATTTATTCTAAAATAATTGATAAAGTGGACGTTTAGCCGGTTGTGGCTAAAGACGTAGAATTCAACCTAACTGTTGTGGAGGTTCGGGAAGCTCGGCCCAGAGATTAGGGTCTCCTATAAATCTTGGTTCACACATGAAATTTTTCTTTCATGAAATTCTGTGCTTGTAGGTAACAGGGGATAACAGAAGTGAGACGAGCGAATTTCAGTACAGACTTTCATGTGCTCTGAAATTCTTTGCTTTGTCACTCGCCTATGTTAAACTGAAAACAAATTGGTTTGGATTTCATTCAGTGTGTAAGCATAAATGAAAGTTTCAAATGAAATTGAAAAAGTTTCATATGTGAACCGAGACTCAGGAACAAGCGGATCGCACATTTAGTTTTATATTAATGGATCAATTATGGACAACTCTATACAAGTCAAGCAATGCCGAGCAATAGAGCATGCACGTGCTTAATTAATTAAAAAAAAATTTTTTTTCTATTGTAAAAATTTTTGTAACTAATATGTGAAAGATTTTGTAGCCAAAAGAAGACGCTTATAAATTAGTTTATAACAATATAACACACAGTAGTTAATACAGAATAATAAAAAAAAAATTGAGGCCCAACAATTTATTTCAATTGAAGAAAATCAAATTAATATTTCAAACGAAAATAAGTTAAGCATTGATACATCTGCATACAAACATATGTATGTATGGCTATATATATTTATTATGTTTTTCTTGATCATGTTCTTAAACAAAGGGTTCTTTGTTTAAAAACCTTCGAAATAGTTTTTAATGAAATCGAAGCGCTTACAAATCAGATTCTTAGTTATATAAAATGAACAGCAAACTGTTT
>BGZK01002907.1:0-37838 GCA_005406025.1 Eumeta japonica | reverse complement strand
CGATAGTTGATCGATGGTTGATCCGCCAGTCGGGCCTTCTTCAACATCCGCTGCCTCTCTGCGAGACTGGGATCTACATGACTCTCCTGAAAAATACGATGCAGAATTAATTTAAGATATTTCTTCCAAAATGATGTCTACAAGAATATATTTAAAACAAAAAGAAGCATTTTAGTGTTTCTTATATTTTGCCTATATTTAATTGACATCCCATTGATTAATTAACACGACGAATCAATAACCTTGACCAAATCAATAGTACCTTTAATTTAAACAAGCAAAGGAAACAACCAAATAGACATACAATCGATGTACCTGCTCTAGTATATGTCTTCTTTCAAGTTCTTGGCGGTCGGGACGTCTTTGAATTTTTGCTTTCAATAAATCGCCAGTTTTTGCGCGTTCCAATTGTTTCCGTTGTTCAAAATAAGCTGGCGGAGTTTTTAACGCTGAAATTAATTGTATGCGAATATAAGTCAAGAGTAAAGTATTAATAATCCAGGACAGGAGTAAATATTAAATAATTTTTATAAAACTAATATGGTAATTATGAATCTTCAGATAGAAGTGTTTGTCATAACCTATAGAGATTTAATATCGAGCAATATTTGAATGGAGATCAAAATAGTGGCACTGAATTGATACTTTGATTTTCATCATTATGTTACAGAAAATATTAGTTACAAAACCAAAACATTTTTCATTGATGAATCATCTCATAAAAATTAGGGATGCATCGATACGCCTTTTGGCCGATACGATACCGATACCGATACTTTTACTAAAATATCGCCGATACCGATACCGATACCGATATCGATCCGCCTAGAAAATTCAAATAAATGATAAGGTAATAAAATATGAAACTTCTAGCTACAAATAAAATACGCTTTGGGTTATTTTCTTTTATTAAATAAGTAGTAGCATTGACATTAAAAGATTAAACATTTTAAAAAAATATGGTGGATTTATTACATACTTAACATATTAATAATTAAAATTAACATTTATAAGATTTTTGTTTAAAAAGCAAAGTATTCTTCGAGGAATTCCTCGAGCATTGACCGTTCGTTTCGTGCCTCGTTTGCAGTGAAGCAAGCGCGCGCGTTTACATTTAGTAATTTAAAGCGCGCGGAATTTCAAATGTTGTTGGATCGGTATCGGCTATCAAAATATCCCCGATACCGATATATCGGTAAATCGGATATATCGCCGATATATCGGTATCGGTATCGGATGCATCCCTAATAAAAATCTTAAACAAAACAAAAAATAACAATTTTTTTAATTTTCAAACAGATCTCAAATTATGCACTACTATTTTTATAAAATTGTAGTTCAAGTATATAAAAGTTACCCAACTGCCTAGAATTTTAACAAATACTTTCAAAATAAAACATACATTAACCTTTATAAATTTATAGGTGGTGACCAATTCTATTGCTATAAAATTATTATAGAATGTATTTTGAAAATGAGAAAAATACATTAAAATAAATTTAAAAAGAAACCTAACTTCCCTTGGACTGAAAAATTGCATTTCATTCAAAATTAAAAAAATATACACATTAAATTCTTAGTAGCATAAATTCCTATAACTCTGAAGCATTTATTTGTGCTTGAATGAAATTATAGCATTGTTTACATTAAGTTTATGGTTTTAAAAAATAATTATTACAACTAAAATCATTCATGAAAAAAAATCACTGAAACATTTCATTTCTTATTTAGGAATAACAAAGTGGGACATTTGTTGAGGTGAAATCGCGATTCGAAAGCGAAATCACATACATGAACAAAATAAATTACAACAACATTTGTACTCAAAATGTTTGTTCCAGAATAGGAAGAAATGAACTTGCCATAAGATTTAAAGTCGTAATAGATTCTTTGGTAAATATGATTTATTACGGCAATAAATTAATTTAATTCAATATCATGTCAATATGATGCATCGTACTTATATCGAACTCGCTCAATAGAACAAAGGCAAAGAATAAGATATATAGACGGCCGGTAGACGGCGCACAAAACGGCGGCGGTTGGCCCAGGTTTGAGGGAACAGTCATTTGGCCGGGAAAAACGACGAAGTCTGACGTCATTTAATTCACTGGTTATTCAATATTCGTCAAAGACTGATAGTGGAAGAACATTGGAAGTGAAGAAAAAAAAAAGCAGAAACGGTTGTGGTTCTTGAAGCACAAAAGTGCAAAGATTTAGTTCGCGGTGTTCGTTCGGCAACATAATAACTGAATTTTATAACAATGAACACGCGGAGAGCCACGTTTAAATAAGATTTTCTTTTGACCGAGCTCATCCCGAATGACGATACACCCGGTGATGTGCGCTGTGGCGTAAACAAAATTCCATCACCCACGCGCGCTCCGTCACGACCGGCGCGCACGCATTACGTTAACTTCTAATTACTCCGATATGTGTATGTAGAAAAAATGTATACGTTTAAAACGGTCCACGTTTGCCAAAAGGGAAACAACGTCCCCCGGTTACGAGGTGAAAAAAAAAGTAGTAGTTTGATTGCGAAAAAATTGAATAGGTTCACTAACGACTGCATTAATGACATTATTTGAAAATTGGAAAAGGTATTTAGAACCTCCTCCACGATCTCTTTTTAAACTGACATTTAACAAAAAGTCACTTTTAAAATACAATATTTGCGTTTCACGTCCTCCTTTTAACGGTTGTTCGGCATAAAATCCATTAAAAGGAAGACTTGGAACGCAAAATCAACTATAATAGTGACAGCTGAAAGTGAATTTGTAAGGAAGTGGCGGAAGACGCCCTTAATACAAAGAAAAAAAGGTACCGATTTAGCGATAGTTTCGTTCAATAAACTATAAAACATTAATTTGTATAAAACCTTCACATAAACACACAGAATTATAACACAATACTTACGGGGCATTATCCCCTGTGCCACGAGCTGGTTGATGGGTCGCCTCATCATTAATTTCACTTTGAGCGCTGAAAAATCAAAAATGGACGCCGTTAGGTATTAATCATTAAATTGCGCTTAACCAAAGATATTTTTTATTGAAATTATACATACAGATATTGTGCATTTTATAAATCAAATGTTGGTTTTTTGTCATTTCCGTTGAAGATACAGTACCCACTCAATCTGACTGAATATTTTACATCGAACAGGATAAATATAGCATAGTCCAGGAAAACGATCACTAATTCTTATAAGTCGTATATAAAATATGTAATAAATCACATGGATATAGTACGCAAAATTCGCATTACTGTTATACGACGGTACATAGTATGAACACGAAAAACGTGGAGCGCACGCGATAGGTAAATAAATATAATTGTTGCACGAGTAGTCACCTAAGTCACCAACAATTTGATAGCGCAACAAATGATATGAACCGTTGTTGGAGTTACCCAATTACAGTCATTGTCTACTATTATTTATTGCAAACACATTATGTTCTTCGTTTTAACACTTTACAATTGTCCTCATAGTTATTATAAATTGACAATAAAAAAAATTCAAGATAATCTGTATGGGATTATAAATCCGTATAGGTCTAGGGAAAATTATTTTTATACTAATTAGTCCGTTTTAGACTATGGTATTAAGCATATATGTTTTTTATTTGGACTAGCAAAAACACACTTTTGTAATGCGAATTACTTGCGAATGCATTTTGTAAAAATGGATACATTTCTACGATGAAGATCAATCAAATTCCAAATCGATAACGTCCTTTACGGACCGACGACTTTATGGCGTTTCATTGTTACGTATTTTGTATATTACGTAAAAAGTAATTTCTACGCGAAGCCTTTTTTATGGCAACTACTAATACTTCAAAGAACTTGCAGATGGCACCACTACAACAAATAAACGATTTCTTGTATTTATTTATATAAATATTTTTTCCGATAGTTTGTATAATGTGTCATATACAAGTGTTATTTTGATCTACATAGATGTCCGCTTCGCTCGCCCAGTAATATTTGTTTTTTAAACGGATGAAAGTTCGACCATTTCAGTTACTATGTACAAATTTTCAAATTGCCCTATTACCTGCCAAAACTGTTCCTCCTGAAAAGACAATGTTCACTACAGCACCAAGTTACGGTTAAAATTATTTGAGTATGAGTACTAAGGGTGCATACGATTTCAAGTCATTAACCGACAAGCTATAGCTATTAGCCGTCGAGAAATTTCCTCGTTCGTAGACGACTATGGTTACAGAAACAAATCACTGTTTTGTCATCAAAATTGAACATGTATATAGGTTTTTAAAGTCGACACTGTGATTGGTTTCGGTGTCGAGAGACGATCGTAGCTGCGACAGTAGACAACTAAAGATTATTTTGTGGTTAGATCTATATAGAAATTGCCAGTTCAGGAATAAGATCAAAATGACACTCGAAAGATATGTACACAAATAACTCAGTTTATAGGAAGACTTGTAGAAAGTAATCTCTGTATATGTAAAATACACGTACAGGATTGCATACAAACAGTGCTTTAACAAATAAACAAGAATTGAACATAGCGGATTCCATACGGTACATGACGGGACAAAAGTACTGTACAAAGAGCCTATATAACATATATATATATATATACCTTCAAAATCATACTTCGCGTTTGGATACAAATTGCTCCTTATCAACGATAAAATTGTAGAAAAATAAATCTCGCCCGAGACACAATACGTTAGAAGAACGAGTTAATCACGTCGATGTAGATAACCGAGAAAAAAAATATATATATGTGCGGTGGTATTGTACGGGCGGCGTAGATATTCTCGTTATGTGTTGTGTAGGCAGCGGGCGGGTCGGAGGCGGACGGCGCTGGCCGCGCGCCAACGTAAACACTGCACAAGGAAACTAGTGTTATGCCGCGACCGTATTTCAGACGCAACATTCACTATCATCGGAGCGAGCGTTGTGGGTTACTGGGCGAGCGCCTTATGCTCGTAACGGTTAAAACTCAGAATACGCCCCGGCTATTGCTCGTTTACAATTTTTTTTTTCGCATCGTAGCTAACATAAAAGTCGGTGCGATTACGTTGTTAATGCCAACGATCGTGAGATGTTTTTCTATCGAAGTTGCTATTTAATAACGCAACATAAACATCGATAACGAGCACGTGACGTCGCTCACCGATTCATATTCGTCGCACGGTCGCGTTACGAGCGATTCACCCCGCGGGCGTCGACGCCGCCGGAAACCTCGCCGACGGACGGGCGCGCGCGCACGCGTCACCGCCGACATACCGATCGTTTGTCCGATCGGCTACGACAATAACTCGGAAATGGATATACTTGTTTTCCTACGCGCGAATAGAAAGGATTGAGGCCATTACATTTCAGTGAACATCATGTATTTAAGCGTTGTGTTTTTGCGCAAATCGTCGACAGCGACGAGGCGCCGTAGTACGCGTAGAGTACAAGAAAAGAATACAATACAAAAATAAAAATACCTAAGACACTTTTAACGCGCGCGAAAATGACAAACGTTCTCGTGAGTGAAAGCGAGGTCTCCAGTGCGCCGTAAATATAGAAAGACTTCCCAGTAGCGACCGAACGTCCTAGTTCGCACGCAGACAATGTTATAATGGAGTCGGGTCTGTGGCGTGTAGACTTTTTAAATGGAAAGGAACACCGGTCTATACAGGTTCAGATTATATTATATCTCGACTGACGTCTTTTTTAACACCGACAGGGTGAAAATTGAAACTTTAAAATTTGGACCCTGGACATGTAAAAATTAATTGTATAAAAGTTCTGGACGCATCTAATAATTATATAATGCAACATAATTCTTTATGAAGCAAAGCAATAAAACGGTTCGCCCACGTCCGTACGAAGCAGTATTATCAGCAAACGAGCGCAAAATGCAAAATGCCTGAAGAGGCGACCAAGTTACTCACACTCCTTGTTCTTGTCCATGGCGGGCTGCAGCGGGCTGGCGTCCACTACGACTTTGGGCGGCGACACGCGCGGCGGCGACCCCGGCGCGTCGCTGCCGACACTACCGGCCGCGCCCCCGCGCCCGGCCATATCCTCCGCGCACGAGCTGAGCGACACAGTTTAATTTACTGCAACGGGAACCACTTATGCTGTGTGATTATTTTCTATAAATCATAATAAATGTGATTTTAGAGAGCCATGATAACATTTTTGTTTATTTGAACATAAATCAATAAGGATTGAACCGATTTCAATACAAATTTAATTGATATTCTCTTAATAATTAGGATTTTAAAATAAAAGATTAATAATCTCTTATTTTCACTTAAACATCCTAAACATAGAATTATCAACTCTGTTAGAATTGAAGTTACGGCAAAAATTAACGTACAAACGCACATTAAAGTTAACAATTCTCACTTCGTAATACATTATCCTAATAAGCTTTTTTCATAAATAGTTTTATTATATTAATTATAATTTCCTATAATTTCGTAATAAACATAATTTTAAAACTTGTGCAACCAGCCATAAGATTATCAGCCCTTGACAAACTGAATCTGGGAATTGTGGACGTGTTTCCTTCTAGTTTTTATATCGGGGCAGTCACTCACTTTGAAGAAAACGTCGATGTTCTAGTGTACATTTTACTAATACTATAAATTAATGAAAAGTCTGTTACTGTGTTATACAAGATGTTCGTGACTGACAATACACATAAAATAGATTTGATATCCGGTACCACGATACAGAATGGGATCTGGAATAGAATCGAAATAATTGGGATGTGAATTGGGATGTGACTACGACCGATCGAAAAATGAAGAGACCGAGATCGGGATCATATTCGGTATCGAAACCGTTCTATACGAAAGGAAGAAATTAGTTCAATTTCGACGCGGGTGGAGATAAGGGCAAAGACATTATGATTTCCTAAATATGTTGGAAATAGAAAAAAAAAAATATTTTAAAGCGACCTTTTAGTCTAGTGCATAAATAATTCAAATCGATTTTCTTTAATCGAAGAAAAACAAAAATAAGATTCTCATTCAATACGAATAGATATGTATTTAGTTTTAATGTATGAATCCGCATAGCTTTTTATTGGATGATACGATTTTCTGATTTTATTTTTCTTCTATTGGATAAAGTATTTATAATGTAAAGCAATTTCTTGAAAAAAATTCACCCCTAAGCGTTAGAAAATAGGAAATAAAAACACATTCAGTGATTATAACTGCATAATCCAATTGCGATACGTTATTTATATTGGGAACAGTTAAACTCAAAAATGGTCCCATTAAAATTTATGGAGAAAATTTCATCCCAATGGGTAAAAAATAGGGCTTGGAACAAAAAAAAATATACAGCAATTATGTGCCTACGATCACCCTGATCACGCGTAATTTTTTCAAGATTTTGTTATATCTTTTCATAGTGCAGTGTATTATAGGAAGTATTTTCATTAGTGATCTCATTTGAATTGTAAAAAAAATTAACAAAGAAATGAATGAGACTTTAAAAAAAATAACTTCATATTTATAAAGACACAGGCTTCACTCTCGCGACTTCGCCCGCGTGGATATAGTGGCGCTTACATATATCCATCAATAGTCTCAATGATTTTTGTCTGTTTGCGACAACGATACTGGCGAGATATAAGTTTCAGGAATTCCGCCTAAAAAACAATAAGATACGAATTTTCAAAAATCGTAAGTTTTTATAGGGAGAAGTCGAAAATAGTTATCTCATACATTGATCTAAATCAAGGTCTAGATTCAATCGCAGGTGTAAGTTTTTAACCACAAAAAAATATTTTTTCATATTACTACAAATTAACGATTTTTAGATTTTTCCCTTTACTCGTGTTGTGAGAACTTTCTTACCAAATTTCATAATTCTAGGTCAGTGGAAAGTACCCTATAGGCTTTCAATTACCTGTGAGTTTCAAAATACAAGGCGTAAGTGGTCGCATTGTTTGCTTACGTTAACTTAGAACTTTGATTTTTGCCGTTCCAATGGGCCCCCTGATTTAAGTATTTGTTATTAATATGAACTTGGTACCTCCATGCGTCCCTGACAAAAAGGGGCTTGTCCATCTGAACAACGACGTAATCCTATAAGTTTTTCTTTTCCTTTAGAGGTATGGATACCTTACAAATGGAGAAATTATAAACTAAAAAAAACTTAACCGTCATTAACAAAATATATACAAAAAGTAAAATTGACAATTTCAACTAAACTAAACTCAATGAATTTAACAAATTTTGAGTCGGGCAAATAAATAATCCAATTACTAATGATCAACATATTTCGAAGATTTTCGTTCTTCAAGGGCTTATTCTACTATGTGGGTACCTAAATATTATATTCTATCGTTATTTGGCAGGTACTTAAAATGTATTAAATCTAATAGATATGCAAGTTAGTTATGTTTTTAAGTCAGTTTTTCAATATTAGGTTCTTTTTTTTTAAGCGAAGTATTTTTTCTATTAACGTCACCAGCTTTTCCCAAGGACGCTTTATATAAATGTGCTATGATAATAGCTAAAAGAAACAAATCTCGGCCTTGTCGCATCTGTTAATCCTCTTATTTGCGTTATTGCACAAATTATGTCCACTAGCTACCCTCATAACATTTAACCTACAAACCTACCAGGTACAGTAAATTTACATAATACACCAAATCATATTTCCCGCCACGCTCAACTGACGCAATGACAAGGATATAAACGCAGAACTGAACATTAAATAAGGTGAGTGAAAAACCGAATATTACGCAGACGGAATCGCAGATTGGAATTAATCTTATTCGTATATAAAACATACACAGGTACACACTTTATTGTAATTAACATATTCAGTACGTCTCAAGAAAAACATTTGCCAATGTCTCTTTGTTTATATAATTTATTGCTTTGTATCGATTAGGCTGTAATCCATTCCTATGCTGATGTATTATGTAATGTTTGCTAATATTTTTCTGTAATAATATAACACAGGTGGTCGCTAACCTCAGAGCGTCGTCGGAGGGCGGCGTCCGCGGCGAGAGAGGAGAGTGCGGCGTGCGAGGGGTACGCGGGGAGCGCGGCGAAGCGGGTCGCTCCCGGCGGTGCTGCGGCTTGAACCACTCCGGGTAGATGGCGCTG
Source organism: Eumeta japonica (assembly GCA_005406025.1). Classification (NCBI taxonomy): domain Eukaryota; kingdom Metazoa; phylum Arthropoda; class Insecta; order Lepidoptera; family Psychidae; genus Eumeta; species Eumeta japonica. Next base: position 28,728 of record BGZK01002907.1, on the reverse strand, counting down.
AGGGTCTCCACCAGGTCGTGGTCGAGGGTCACGCGCCACGACGTGCGCTCCTCCGACCCCTCCGAGCCCTCGCCCTCGCCGCACGACGTACGACTCTCTGCAAAGTAAACCGAAACAATATATTATTCAATTATACCGAGTCAGCAATCTTTGTAGTTTGTCAAAACGTGCTGTGCAATTTAATCGAAACTCCGAGCCACGGTACATTTCGAAATTAAACTAGGAAACGAACGAAGCGTAAACAGAAAAATGTTAGTAAAATGCTAGAACAAACACTTATGTGTACTGCTAACGCCCTAGTCGTTTCTTAGTGTATTAATCGTATATAATGTATAATGCTTTCCAACATTAAAAAAAAATGCATTTCGAACCGACATATGTAGTAGCAATTTATAAAGCCTATCCGATGTCGGCCGCATGCAAGGATAATAAGTTCGAGTTGCATGAAGTTACTCCTGTTCGTTTCTCCGTCTCGTAGCCGAAGATGCAAAGGCGTCGGCACCCGCGGGCGTCACGCGTGAGCCGCCGCCGGGCGCGGTCGGACACGCGTACGGATCACGCGCATTGTGCGAGCGGACGAACGAGAGCGCTCCGACCCGCGCGCTACGCCCGTCGTCGTCGTATCGAGCCCTTGGTTGAATTTACGAGCACGCGGTTATTAGAGACGGAGAGTTAATTTACGTTTTTCCGTTTATGATCGCTCCGGCTGAACGTAAACGAAAATGGGAAGGGAATTTATGCGTTGAGAAGAAAAAAAAATGCGAAGTATTTTTATAATCACCATTTTTGTGTTCGAATCCCGAAGAAAGATAAGAATTACGTAACGCCCAAAGCTCGCAATAAAGCTGAAAATAGGTTAGAAATAAATAAAACATCTGTCGGTTTGCAGTGAGTCACGTACGACTACGGAAAGCGGAATAATTCATTCCGAATATTACGTATTTCGGGAAAGAGTTTACTGTTTGAAAACTGGCGCTGTATTTGCACTGAACGCGCGCACCGTATTACCGACTTGTAATGTCGTTTGCTTGTGTTGTGTGAGATATCGAAGTGATAAATATTTTTGTAAAAGCACTTCGAAGCGTAAACTATAAAAAAACTTAAAACAGATGTTGAAATTTTTATAGTATAACCTGCTTGTATACGAATAAATAATAATAAAAATCAGAGTTTTACAAAATTTAGTTTATCAAATACCAAATATATTTTATGTCATAGACTTCGTCATTTCAATGACTCTCTATTTACCACCTACATACTCTGTATTCATCTCATTCTCTTAAAAATTAACATTGATCTATAAAAAAGAGATGCACAGTCCCGCGCACAAAAACGGCCGCAGTAAATGAGTGCTAAAACAGACAGTTTAGCATTCATTGCATTCAGTGTGGTGGAAATGCTATGAAAAGGATGGTATTTCTTATTTTCGATAAGCAAAATTTAATTTATCTATAAAAAGGTGCTCAATCACGTATTATGAGTACTCGATGAATATTTTGTTTCTTCATTTAAAGTAGAATCATAAGCCGAGATTATAATTCGACGTATAAAAAATTGACCTAAAGCAACACCGGTCTCGTATCGTTCTTGCTTTGTCATATTAGTCGGTCGTTTTTAACAACAGAGATTCTGTTCTTATACTAATGAAGTCGCCTTTTTTATTTTTTTATCTGTTATTTGTTTTATACTTCTACAAATCTTAAAATTACTTCTAAAAGGAAATCATACAATAGATTAAACGTATTAAAAAAATAAATGTTTATTATATTTGAATTTGTTTTTTAGTAAATTATCTATAAGTATTATTTTTATTAAAAATATGTTAATGTTCAATTAATCGCAACCTTATTATATAAATAATAAGAAGGTTTCATATTACTATACTCTATACACTTTAGAAATTATCAAGTTTTTCATAAACATTTTCACCGACATTATGAAATTAAAGGTTCATATTAATTTTAATCTCAGAGAAATACTACAATAAGCTTTATTGTAAAGAAAAATATACTATAATTCTTTTCACACATTCAACCAAAAAACAATAATAAAGATTTAAAGTAGTATTAAACCACTCCACTGATATCTTGTTTTAAAACAGCATTTGTAAATCGTGTAAAAATACGATTTATTGCCTTCAATAACAAAATGATCGTCAGTTGTTCTCTGTGCATTTAAAAACGGACCTTATCTTATGACATTTTGGTTGAAATGTCAGATAATAAATAATATTCATTCCCTTCTTTTTCTTTGGCACTGCAAAATAGTATCGCAAAATGTGAAACAGAGACAAAATGTAAACTGGAGTCATTTTTCGCCGTCGAGATAGTACGTGACTGTGCATCTTCTCATTTTTATACATCTATGCCAGAATACTAAGTTCCACTTCTATCGCACTCGATTTTTTTTTACATTGTTCATACGTTTAAGCATAGAATAGAAGAAAACTAGAAATTTGCTTCTTTTAAAGTGAACAAAACAATTATTACTGACGACATTTGATATTTCACACGGTGAAACCAAAAAAATTTACGTCACTTCCGATTACACTTGTCAAATCAAACCTATCAAACTTAAAATTTTCTATGAAAACTAAATGGCTGTAATTACGTCACGAATTCTACAACTTCAAACAAAAGGGTTATGTTTTAAATGATTACAAAATCAATTGTGATGGACGAACAGGCGGAAACGGGTAGTTTTGTGTAGTTTTCAGTTTCAGTTAGAATACTGAAAAAAGCGAATGGTAAAAAAATATAACTCTGTACACGACCGAACGATGAGCAAAGAAAAACGTAAGCTCCCTTGCTCATCCCACGACCGTGTGGTGAACAAAAAGGAAAAGTTAGTGTTACATGATGTTACATGGGTGTTACATGGGTGCCTGGCAACCTATAACACAAGTTGAACTTAGTTTGAGTTCCAGTCCCCCACAGTAATTTCTAATGTTGCACATTTTTTGTAATCTTGCATTCTAAACTATTGTGGTGGAAAATAAAGAATTATTATTATTAATATGATCGGGGTTAAAAGAAAACAACTGTAAGGTGCGGTAACCGAGACCTAAGTCTATAAAGGGCTACAAGATGAGCTGTTTTTGGACGAAACTAGAGTTGTCCCATTAGACCCGTCCGCCTCAGCGACATTTTTATTAACGCGTCCCCTGCACTCCGTATCTATTTCGCACATAGTACGAGAAGATTTACATATTTTGTGCAGTCTCTAATCTTCATGCCGATCGCTGCATATACTTTTCGCGTTTCGCGAAGTGATTCGTTTGACCTTAACTGTATCTACCTTAAATGTTATACGAGGACTACCATTTATGTATTCGGAACTGGCCACATACAGAACAATATTTAAAAAATAATTACAACATTTAAAAATCGTGGGCGTTTTATCGGTGGGCGGTCTATGCTCACGGACGAATTTAAGGAAGGTCGACCTAAATCGGTTGATGTACCACAAAATATCGATGCTGTACGGGAACTAATAATGCAAGGTCATCATGTTACATATCGCGAGATAAAGATGCCCCTCGGCATAAGTATGGAGAGCATACATAAGACATTACACAAAAATTTGACATTAAAAAAAATCGCGTTGAATTCCGCAGAACTTAAGCATTGATCAAAAACAGACTCGCGTCGATTGATGCAAAAAAAATGATAAAAAAATACAATCATGGTGCGTCAAAAGCTGTTTATAATATCTACACAGGTGATGAATCTTGGATGTATGCGTATGACCCCGAAACTAAACAACAGTCAACGGTGTGGGTTTTTCAAGATGACCCGAACCCAACAAAAGTGATTCGTGCCAAAAGCACTTTGAAGGCACATGGTTGCCTGTTTTTTTGGTATAAATGGATATGAGGTTACAGTGCCACTAGAGAATCGTAAAACGTTTAATTCGGAGTAGTACTCGATAATTTCTTTGCCAGAAGTTTTTGAAGAAAGAACAACCGACAACGCAGCATCATTCTTCATTACGACAACGCTAGCTGTGACATATCGGTCGAAACAAACGGTCGGTTTTTGGGAGGTCAAAAGATCGAATTGACGGGTCATCCGCCGTACAGGCCCGATTTGGCATCCAACGATTTCTATTTATTCCCAAGCGTGAAGAATAAATTACATGGTTAACGTTTTTTCGAGCTACCAAGAGGCTGTTGATGTGTTCAATATACACGTTTTGGAGATACGTCAATCAGAATGACAAAAGTTGTATAAAAACTGGTTTCAGCGTATGCAAAAGTGTATCAATCAACATGGCAAATATTTTGAAAGAAACGCAATAAAACCATATTAAATAATAGATGTTGATTTCTTTTTGATATTCTAGACACGTAAATAACAGCCTTCTTATCAATGTTAACGGTGGTCCATCTATGATCAGGTCACGTGCAATTTAAAAATATAATATATCTGTTCGTAAAAATAAGATTTTTTTTTATTAGTACTCGTAGCGGACGGATTGCCATACCGCTCTTACGGTAATTCGTCACCTATAAGAATAATACATTAATCATTTTCAGTTAGCAACACTCCCCCCTCACTTCGGGCCAACCCGTTCGCTCTGTTCCTATACAAAATTGCATTGCGATAGTTGTAGTAAAACGCGGCGGCGCCGATGGGCTTTCCTAGCTTTGGATCCGTGACACAGTAACGTGGAAAAACGTGGTTAGTCATTAAATAATGACTCGGAGTCGACTGTTGTAGGTCGTTGTGAGTCTTCGTTGGCATCCGATCGATTAAACCAAGGGGCCTTTTTAGTTAATAAAGTCAATTTCGTGCCAGACGCGAGGAAGCTTGAGGAGGTTCGATGTATATTTGGCTGGTATTTCATACTAATTGTTCGTATTGTTGAGCAGTCGATCGAGGTTATCTTCGATTGAATTACAAAGTAATCTTCAAACTTTTTTGTGTCTAATAGATTTGTGTAGTGCCGTGTGACCGACTTGGTCGCAGTCACACTTTTACAGAACATAGGCGTGGCGCTGCCCTTCCGATGTTGCGTTTAGTCCAGTGAATGATATTTTATTCCTTTCTAAAAGTTACGATGGCCCACTGCATAAAATATTTATTCATCATCAAATATTTTATTCCTTCCAAGAGACCAATTAAGTGTCTTTTAATAGGATGTTCAGGTAATCATATTTTTGCTGTATGTCATTAGTTCTTAACAACAAAATCAATACGGAACAAGAACTACAGATGGCACTATACGTCTATCATATATTTCAATAGGTCGCACCATACAGCCACAGCTCGGCTGCAGCACAAAAATGGGCCGGCTCGACCGGTGAAATACCACACCCACAGAATACGGACGTGAAGCAACAGCTTCCGCTATTGCATTTCGTCTGAATTCTGAGAATTCTGATGGCCCACGCCCCTTACCACCCTTTCATCAAATTGATCCGTATCCATTAGGTATCCTATTTCCTTCCAAAAGGCTGGCGATGCACTGGTGACTCGTCTGAAGTTGCGAGTGTGCATGAGCGGCGGTGACCACCAAACCCTCCGATGGCTTGCTTGCTCTTTTGCTCCTCGACTATGCTATAAAACAAAATAAGAAAAAAAAAAATATTTGTTGCTGGAAATGAACATAAATTTTTCCGTGTAAAGTTATCATTTTCTCAAGGCAAACTCGAAAGCCACCGAGCAAAGCTCAGTTACACAATCGCTATCGTCGAATAGACGGAGCGTGTTCTGACTCATACGCTGGTCAGAAAGACGTGCGCGCAACGTCCAAGGCTGTCGGGGGCAGTTTACATACGTACAAAAACATCATCAACTTTTATTGTGCCAACATCCCCCGTTGTCACATTAAGCTTGAGTAAATTTCCAATCTTCACATTATTAGAAATATAAAGTGTTATTTCACAGCCCGATACATATTTTTTTTGTATGTATTAAAAACCAAGATTTTTTTCCTATTACAAAATTTTGTAGAATACAAACTTGGTGAACAAAACGTCGATACGTATATAAATAAAACTCTTACATAAATAAAAAAGCTTTTGATAAATATGACACCTCTCAAACATTTTTTTGGGGATAGGCCCCATCATTAACTCAAAGTATTGTTTTATTGATATCCATGACGTAAAATATCTATTAGTGATACATTGTAAGTGAATGTACAAATAGAAGACTGTAAGTAGTTTGATGTTTTTGTTAATTCCTTAAAAGTGTCAGATATGATGGCTGTTAGTTTGGCAATAATTGTTATTTACTTTAAAGTTGCTTTGAAGGTCTAGCGAGTTCATTGCCGTTATTCATACACAATTGCGTCATTAACGTTCCCTTCATTTTTAATGCCAAAGCACACAAATAGCATGTGACGGAATGTAAATATAAGCTTTTAAAATATTTTAACTTAAAACCTTATTTTATGTTATGTTAAAAGTTCTTAGAATTTCCGTGACTTGAACATTTTACGTGTCCTTTGAACTGACTCATCGTTGTTCTATTACATGTTAATCAAATTGAATCTCTGAGCGAACAAAACTCACTCACTTACAAAGATGTTCACATCTTTTATTTTATGTCGATTATAACTTCCGACCAATACATACTTTTGAAAAAGTATATTCAGCGAAAGAATGGCTTTATTATAATTTCCTTGCACGTATTAAACTATCTCCACACATATATCAAGACTGTCCAGCACGCCAAAAGGAGTACAACAATGTATTACGTAGCGGATATTTGGCAGCGCCGCGATTACGATAAGATCTGATCACCGCCCGCCCGGCCCCGCCCCGCCCGCCCACGCCGTCCAGGGCCCGAAGGTTCGGCCAGTTCCTAAGGCACCGTTTGTAAACAATCTGACTCATGTCCGGAGTGGTATAAATAGCCCATCGACTCCACACCCGAATAATTCACACCAAACGTACGGCGGTCTGTCCAAAACTACTTAGTTTAGTAAAGGAAATATAAACAGTTGAAACTACGTTCGTCTTATATCAATAAAATCGTATGCCCACGTTTTGAAGATACATAACGAATATAAGGCATGTTTCATTTCGTATATTTTTAAAGTTCCCCTTTCCGGCAATCGCTTAGGTACGTACCTGACCAGATCGTTGATTATGAATAGATACTATGACTTACAGTTACGATGAACATAATTAGATAATTGACGATGTTTAGGACCATACAAAGGTTATATTTTCTTTGCGTGTTATTAAATAACCAAAATGACTAAGTATGAAGGCATTTGAATATCGTAATACACAGATCGCATAATAAAATTTCGATTAATGTATGTATGAAAGAAGCGTTTATGTCATTAATTGATATGCATGATACACAAATTCTTAGAGTAATAGATAATTTACAAATATAAATTCAAAAAGTACAATAGGGGCTAAATATATAATTATGGTATTTATTGTCATATCATAATTAGATTGTTCTTAATAAAAAGGTAAACTTAAAAAAAAAATTACAAACGTATACCACATTATCTTCATGAACTGCTACCATACATAGAAAAAGTGCTAGTGTTTTCCTTACAATTTCAAAGAATAGCGTGACGAAGATAAAATGTTTTTTTTTTGCTACCTACGTTTGTTTTCGTGCAAATCAGACAAAAATACGAAAATTCTAAATACAACTCCATATTTCTTATGTTTCGTTGGAAAAATATACGATGTTAAGACAGGACTTTCGTTTTAGGCGGCCTCGGCGGTGCGGCGCGCGCGGCACGGGCGGCGGCGGCGTCCACGCGGCCGCTGGAGCCCGCGGCCGCTTGTCGCACGGCACTATCCGATTACGCATTCGTTGATCACGTGTCCCATTATTATGTGTCGAGTAAAATACGAATCCCTGATTCATAACACGTTATTTATACAAAGAAAACTGCGCGCTGCATCGAGAACGAGTTCTGCTGCCAAACATTTTTGCCAGTAGGTACTTGGTTATCGTGACGAGCGCGATCGCTGTCACAAGAGATACGTCACCGACGTTCATTGTAAATTTTAAAAATTATAAGACAACCGTCATTCCCGAAGCCGCACCTATGACGTCGCTAACAAATATATAAAACATATCTTAATGCATAAATAGAACAAAGAGCCGAAGGCATTATTCATAATCTGGGGACTTGCACGAGCTCATTCGGGAAGTTCGTTTGTACTGCCGTACATCTAGACAAACGTACACAGAGTTGCCGAGTCCTACGCGAAAAGTCAGCGTTTCAACCTTATCAACCGAAAATAGCATCGATCTCGTAGACACGACGATATACAACTAGTTCAAGGCCCCGTGTCGTCGTGCCGGGAGGCGCCGAAATATGGAAGATGAAATGATGTTGCGTTCGCGCATGTTGGATACACGTAAATGTCAATCAACGCGTCGACGTTGATACGCGTCAGCCGCCGGTGTTTATTTAAGAGTCGTCTTAATAAAACGTATAAACAAAACTAAAGAAAGAAAAAATCCGATTGCATAAAAGTAATCGACTGAAAAGAGAAAAACAAGATCTATGAACGTATAAAACCTTGATTGTCAAAAGTAAAATATATCACGTACTTTACCTACTTATCCAATGATAAGACTTATAAACGCACTATAATATTAAAGGTAATTTTTGTTTTATGTTTGTGTACCTTTTTAAATAAATAAATGACATAAATCCGAAGTCAAGAACATCAAGACAAAGAAACCACTTCTAAACGCACTGCATTAAGAAAAAAACTTAAACAAAACCCGGAAAAATCGACACCACTGCCCTTATGCGTTAAAACTTGACACCACACTTACGCCTATGACACGAACAGTTAAACCAATTCGTCACCCATGCCGCATCGTCTGCTGTCATCTCAGTCACGGTACCTGCATGTTTTCAAAGAGAGGTTTTACGTCAAAAATTTGTGACATCCCTAAAATCTAATTATAAAGTTGACTTTTAAAATCTCCACCGAAACCTCTCTCAATAGGGTTGAGAGGGGTCATGTAAACGCTCTATTTGACGAAACCAGTTTTGATCGTAAAAGTTCTATATATATTTCAGTAATTAATTTTAAAATCCTTCATTTTGATATCTTATTCGATAATGTTGGAAAAAAAATTCGACCAACATATTACAGAACTTAAAACGTGCCATTCTTTAATATCACGAATCCTAGAACATTGCGTTGCCGAGACGGCTAATACCTTAATTTGTAGAAACACATCTAACAAGTAATACATATTATAAAAATTATTACATAGACAAATACAAGCGAGGACTGCCTTTATTTTGCAGTTGACTAAAAAAAACTTAAATATAACGTTTATTATTATTAACATGTAACTATTGCATTAAATAAAGTAATAAGGCCATACAAACTATCACGCCTACTCAATGTTATATTTTCAATTTTATAATGCTCATTTCGTAATCTTTTACGGTTTGTTTATTTATTCATTTTATAACGAAGGCGAATATATCCGGCATTTTTTAACTATTGAGTAGGGTAGTTGATTGATGCTAAAAATATTATATGTGTTGGTGGAATATGCAGATCTACTAAATATGCTAAGCAAAAGTGAAATCGAAATTGAAATAGATTAATTAGGAAAAAAAACAACGCACTATAAGCGATCGATTTGTTGCTATTGCATCTTCCTTACAAAACGAAATTTAACACGTATTTTATATGGTGCAATAAAGACTTCACATAAATTTCTGGGGCCCGGTGCCGTCACTCCCCCCAATCGCACTCTCTGTCTGTCGGTCTGTCTAAATTAGTAATTGAAAAAATTCATACTTGTTTATGTGTATAATTGTTTAATAAATTATTTCGCCAAACTTTGTCTTAAGTAAAATAGCTTTACATACAGTAATGAAAATATAAAAAAAAGCTAATTATGAAAAATTTAAAGATTAAAAAAAAAATCATAAAATAATATCATTTTTCAGTTATCTGCTCGTGGCTTCCTCTTTATTGATTACTATTCTTCTTTAATGACTCGTATAAAATTAATGATATCCATTCTTATACACGCCTATGAAGCTATGTATCGCAATAATCGTTGCAATTCATCATTCGGTTCTGTGTAACGAACATAAAATAAATATGAAATTTGAGCACAATACGGCACTGGATTTTTTATCATTTCGTAAGCTCAATAGATAAAGTGCAAATATTTTTCCTAAAGGAAAAAAAAAACTGGCCAAGTGAGTGTCGGGCCCCGCGCAGGGCGCTCACAAAGGCCGCGTGTTAAGCAAATTATGATTTTACAATATATTTCCTAAACATTATGTGGTTCATAAACTTACATTTAACATCTGTCTTACACAACCCAAAACGTCATATAAATGATTCTCAATGAAATTTGTACGAAATTTTGCTTTTACTTCTTTAAGTACATCTTATTAGTTGGTCGACTATTACTCGTCAACATAAAACCTACTTAGCTGTGACAATTTTCCTTTTAACCTCGTTGTATATATATATATATATATATATATATATATATATATATATATATATATATATATATATATATATGTATGTATATATATATTACTGCGAAGATTTTTTCAAAGTAGCACTTTGATGCTTAATTTTCGCAAAGAGATTCCTATATCGAAAAATAGTTTTCACAGACTCGAGATATTTTTCAATGAGCTGTCTACCCTACAAAATCAGATAGTTGGGAAAAAAAGACTCACCCCCACTTTGAGTATACGGTCCCAAAAAAAACTTTATTCTAGCTTTTGTTGGCGTTATCAATATATGCACTCATACAAAATTACAGCTTTCTACTACTAGTCTCTGAGTTAAGCCGCGGACAAACAGACAAACGGATGGACGGATGGACGGATATGGCGAAGCTATAAGGGTTTCTTGTTGATTGCGGAATCCTAAAGAGACACTAATTGCAATATAACTATTAAAAAAAAGTTTGAATATTATTGTACTACAGATGACCGGAGCGATAATTACATGACAATTTTCGTAGCTCAATGCGCTTACGGGGAATCGTCTCGACGACACGTCATAATTGTTTGTCGAAGGCTGCGGGGGTGACGTCAGTTTTGCGCACGGCACTGACCTGCGCGCGTGGGCGGCGCCGACACCTGCCGCCCGAGCCGCCCACGTGCGCGCGCGCAGCCTGTTTACAACTTATGAACACGTACGCTACCGGATGTTAACTTACAATTCAATGTCTGTAGAGCGAACTCGGCACTTTCGTTGTTATGATGTAATTCGTTTAACCTTTTATAACAAATTACTAAAGCAGGTCCTAAATAAAGTGAGTGAAATATTATTTGTAAAGTATTTTTTTCTGAAACAATGTTACAATGTTTTAAGTTAATATATATTAATTCATAATATTTATTTTTTTATCTATCGTACACTACTAACCAAGGTTTTCGACTGATAATGAATATACAAAAGAACTTTTGCAAATAAAAAAAAAAATACTATTAACGTCATTTTGGGTCTAACTTCCTTAATTTCCCGTAATTAATAAAAAAAAATATTGAAATCGTTAATACTGGCTTAGACTATTCATGACTCGATTAACCCTTCTATGTCCGTCGTCGGATACATCCCGTTTTACATGGTATCTAAAACATTTTGTTTTTAATGAACGGAGCATCGGTATAAATAATTAATAATATAAATGGGAAATAATGTGGATATAAGATCTTAATTAAAACAGATGAAAATATTGATTGAATATCATAGCAATTTAAATAAGTGGATTAAAATATTATTGGAAATGGAAAAAAGATATTTTTTCTTTCTTTAAATCTATATTGAAATTTATTTATTGAATCCCAAGGTAAAAAAAAAACTTTAAAAATCACGCAGCTCTAATTTGGCAACCGACCGCTATTGGTGCATCAAAAAATATTCCATGTCCAGAGATCAAACTCAACTGCGCCAGATGGATGACGTAGTAGTGCGCGCAATAATCCTCCTAACATTATAAACGCGAAAGTATGCGAGGATGTATGGATGGATGTTTCAAGCAAAAGGTACGGAACGGCTTTTAATGAAACTTCACGGTATTATGACCTTACACATCAGAATAAAACATTCATAAAGATGCTAGTTTTTGCTCGTGGCTTCGCTCGCGTGAACGTAAAACCGATTCTTTACTTATGCCAATTGGTTAGATAATTTATAACAGCAATATTCATGGAAGGGTTAAGTTCGACATCGGTTTGGGGTCGGAGTCGCAAGCAGGACAGAGGTCGGAATTAAGACCGTGAGCGAGATCTTTTCATAATAAAAAAAAAATTGCGGCAGTATGTGTATATTCGATGTGTACGCGTGGGTTCCCCCGGGATAATTTCATATAATAAGCTTTATGATGTTTAATTGAGCTTTATTTTTGAAAAGTTTCAGTTAATTCTGTTCATTCTTTAAAGCGTGATCGAATAACAAACATCCAAACATACAATCTGTCACATTTATAATATTAGTAGGATTTGAACGTACCAAACAAGTATAAGTATATATATATATGATATATGTCAGAGGCCACGAAGAAATAAGAATCACATTCCTGAATCTTTTGTCCCTTGCATATAATCGAATATTGTGCATTTCATTTGCTCATTTCTTGTCCTGCTCTCAAAGCGCTTTAAAAGTAAAACGTTTTCACATTCGGGATTCCTAACTAACACATGGCCGTTTCTATCATTTCTGATTTTACTCTAGAGTTTGCACTTAATGACTATAATCATGTATTATTGTTCTTACGATAGAAACAACAAGCAAACACATTTATTGTACGGGGACCCCGTTAATTATTTACTGTTTTTCTATTATTTGTTAAAATAGTAGAAAATTTAAGTGAACAGTTAAAATTCTCTGATTATGTGTTACACTATAGTTACACATAATCTGTGAAATTTAACTGTCCACTTAATTCATGAGACAATACGGCCCACTAAAGATAGAGAAACAGATGATAGGATGTGGAAACGAATAGACCGGCGTCAGCTTAGTAATAGGATACTGTGTGTCACCCTCGAGGTACGAAACCTTAAAAAGGCCTAGGTAATTTTAAAGAGCAATTTTTCGTACGCCCCGACTGTATGATGATATTTCGGTGGCAATCTAGTTCATTTTTTACAGACTTTTTGTTTTTACGACGTGTTTCATTTGTGTGCACAGGTGTAATGAGATATAACTACGATTTATTGAAAACCGTGACAAATAAGAAGATAACACGCATGCCCGTGAAGGGCGAGCCCGCATGCGCGACGGGCGATACTCGTCGCGCTTGCGCATCGACGGTCGCCACCGATTTAATTAGCATTCACACGGTCATACGGTTTGTGATGAATATTATCAAACGGCCTACTGTCGTGCCGCTCGTCACTTCATCGCGGTAACATTAGTGGAAATGCAAACGTTGAAAAGTCCCTATTAAACCGTACATCACAGTTGAGTCGAGAAACAACGATCCGTAAACTATTTAACGTTTATAAACAATAACTAAACTCATTTTCAACGGCGTTTTAGTTAATTACAACTAAATTCGATTCTGAATTTTAAGTTTAGCGATCTACTGTAACGGTCTAAAAAAACACTCTTTTGGTTACTAAATATTAGTCATAGAACGAAACGGATAGTGTTCTTTAGCATATCAATTTATGTAATTTCGGTATTTCTAACATATAAGATTTAATAAATTAAAATCGATCTAAATACATCGCAATCCAGCAGATTATGCAATAGCTCCTCGCTCGCTTATCGCATTTTGTAATGTTACCTTAATTTAATTTACATTCAATTCGCGTGCCTTAGGAACAGTTCGACTTCATAATTGAAAATAAACAACCAGTAAGATTACTAATTAGTAAAATCAGCCATTTACTTAGTGTCTAGATTTATTAATAGAGAAGCTAAGTAAAAAAAAAAAAACCTTAATTTTTTACTTGACGTTTTTAATAATTTGATGGTGGCTATTTAATTACAATAGTTTTAAACATTAAACAATAACAATAGAAATAAATAGCGTAATGTGGTAAATTACAAGGTACAAGGGTGACTGTAGAATGAGTAAGGAACATGTGACAATTTACCTCGTTAAAGGATTGTCTGCGCAGTGACAGTTATCCATTTTTAACCATTGTTTTGAGTTTCCGTGTTTAACAATGTGCAACAATCGATCTATGCCGCCCCATGCCCAACATGAAAACCATGTCAACAAACATATTAAAGTAATCTATGTAACAGCATACAATATAATTTACTGCGCCATTTTGTAGCGTTTCAAACGATCGTTAAAGTCTAACGATAAGCTCGACCGCTCGTAGCGCGAGTGAGCTATTTTCGATAACGAACCGATCGAATTGTGGTTACGACAGTTCACATTCTGCTTTTCGATTCCAACTTGACAATTCTTATTATTTAATGGGCTAACATTAACATCGATAATCCCGTTACGAAACCTTTGAACAACGTAATATTTTTCTAATTCATCAACAGATCGATATATCAAACATCACTTGCTTTAACGGCGAAGAAGAATATCATGACAAAGATTATGTGGCGAAAAAAGTTCGCCGGAATCTTTAACGGCACGTGAACTGTCGGAATTTGGACTAACGCATTGGGCCAACGCGTTGAAACTACCTTCTAATCACCCCCTTCTCACGAGAGGACCGTGCGCTGAGAGATATATGTTGTAGATAACCAATTTCACTAAGTTCAAAAAGTGATCGCAGGTTAAAGAAACAAAGATATGGTCAGATGTTCCCACGTCAGACTTTTAATAATGGGTCTAGTCTAGACCAGATCAAGACACTAGTGTCAGACTGCTGTAGAGATCTGTGCCGTAATGAAATCTTATCTCTTGCACATCATTCCATGTTCCACTTTCTCTTGGCGAATTCCGTGGTCACATACATGCTCCGGTGCACAATAAGTGGACAAATTATATCTTATTTATTTTTGTATGAAGAGGCATTACTTATAATTTTGTATTTGTATCTGATATTCTCCTCATATACCTACTTCACCACTGTCTGTTCATATATAAAGAAATACCAACTATTTGGGTTGTAAATGAAAATAAATTCATCAACAGTTTTTATCCTTTCCGTTTATACACTTATACATAACACGTAAATTTTCAAAATCAATAAGCACTAGCGCTAACATGGAAAAAAAATTTGCGTAAGCATGTAGAAAAAAAAATCAAATAATATTAAATAATAACATTTCCATTTGGACGTTCTTTAAATACAATGCTCTGTGATCGAAACACATTGTTACATTATTACCGTTAAATATACATTCACCTAGAAATGATTCATTATATTTATAATTTTTCTAATGACTGTTAAGTTTCGTGGGCAATACATTAAAGGCATTGGGTTAGGTTAGGGCCGTCTGATAACAATGCGAGGAATGAGCGGAGCGAGCGAGGAGCCCACGCGTAAATTACAGCATTTATACTTTTTGTCGTATGGGTGTTAGATTGTAAAGTAAACGAAATAAAACTACTAGACTAGAGTTGTCTGGCGACAATGTGACGAACGAGTAGAGTGAGTGAGAAGGTATATCATCATGAGGGAGTTATGGGGAGAAAGTAATATGTGTACGGGTTATATGGGCAAGGGGAGGTTATGAGGACCGAAATTGTGGAGGGGAGTGATGTGCATTTTGAAAAACTATTCTTCAAGTACTCTATTTGGGCTACATGAGGACTCTTCATCCATATCCTTTCCTAAATACAGAATTTCTAATATTTCTAATACTTTACCTCTCGCTTTGTTTGAAAGCTGTTATTTGAAGTTTATTTAGTTTAGTTTATATATATTTAATTTAGTTGATATGATTATAATTTTAGAATCATAATCACTTCTTGAAAGAAGTTCTTTAGTACGCAGTACGAATGATAAAATAAGTTATGTTTTTATACATATACATAGAAGCAGCTCGGAGAAAATTTTCAACTTTTTGGTTATAAAATTAATATTTTTGAATTAGTTTAAAGCTACTTTTACGGTACATTGAGTTTCAATGTTCGCAGAGAGCACTCCAAACTACAACGTTTACACAGGCAGGTAACCATTAGGACATCGATAAAACTGTTTCGGATGGCATGCGAGTATGAATAATAATACAGATTAGGAAACCTTCGATATATCAATATAATTGTATGCGATGACTAGATATAACGATAAATCAAATACGATCATGAACGTAATTAAGTATAACCGCATTTCCACTTATACTATGTATGCCGCCTTCGATTTAATTTCAGATTTCCTACACATCAGCGTTTCACTACTGAACACAAGCCATAGTCCCCACGGCGACCCGATGTGTTGTGATACGACTTGCCGTTCAGAACTATTCAAACGTACGTTAACGTGCGGCGAGTGCGTGAAAAGCGCCGGAGGTTACCATTTTTCGGGGTCGTTTAAGTGAACTATAAGAATCAAAACTTTGATCGTTTCACGGCAGGCAAGCGATCAGGAAGGAGGCATTGTAGCCGGGGCGACCCCGTTCCGCCGCCGCCGCCGCCGCCGCCGCCGCCGCGCGGTCAGCGCCCCGGCGGCCGCTCTGATCTCGCCGTCAGATAGAATCCTTTTTAAGTTCCCACGACAGAACGAAAGCGGGCATTCGACGGTCGGATTAAAATAAATTTCATTTAAAATATGTTATTCTCAAATAATTCTGAAATTCCTACAATAGTCTAAATTTATATTACATTTACACCACATGTAGCGTATTTATTGAACATGATAATAACGTCGAAATTAAAACTGTTGAAAATGTCTATAAATAACTCAAAATAATAAAACAATCAAACCAATCAATTCCGAGTTGGTTAATATTTATTCCAGGTAAAGTAAAATTCACTATTGCTACCTTATTATAAATATATCACAATGTATAGATCAATTTCTCTTTTACTATGCTAACATTATCCAAACGATTTTAAGCATAAACACAAAATTTCTCTGTTAAAATTTACAGACAATACCTACTCTAAGTTGAAAATCAATATGGCAAACAGGTTAAAATATCCCATAATATTTATAACTTCGGCATGCACAACGTGTGCATTCACGATAGAAGCGGCGGCTCGCAATAAACTTCATTCGTAGCCGGAATAAAATATATGACGCCTGCATACTTTATTTTATGAGGGGCAAATAACTAGACATCGCCTTGTTTGTAGTACGGTCTTGAATAAAAGCACTCGGTTGTCAGTTCACCGGCGTCGTACTGTGTTACGAATTCCGACAGATGAACGGGATCGAGACGGTGCCATAACTATGAAAAGGCGATACGAATCCTAACACAATACAAAATCTTGTTCACTATAATAGCGCTAAAATCCGGCCAGAATTAAAATCAGTTCACGGCAGTGGTCAGTCGTGTTTATTATAGCCAGTTTACAACATTTTGTGTTGTGTTTAATAGACCTTTTTAGTTTTAAATTCAATTACAATTCAACATATCTACATTACATTTCTAAACCACTATAAAACTAACGCTTTAAAATTGAAAAATGATAACACAAAAATCATGCAGCTGGCAGCCTTAAAAGAAAGTGTTAATGAGGTGGTTATTGATTTTTCAAATTATATGATTTTCGAAATAGCACTATGAAAACAGAATGAAATTAAATCCCTCATTTAATTCGGTATACCCTTTATGCCGAAGAAAGCGATTGCTAACAGGGACATTTTTGTCGGCCGATTCAATTACTCCGACGGCGTAGATTCGAGCTTTTCCCGATTAAAAAGCTATACGCTGTCCGTTTCTGGAATAAAAACGTTGATAGTTTGCCAATTAAGGTGGACACAGAGCTGGCAATCGCACACTGAATTGGCAACCTCAGAAGCGTCTGGAGTTAACAGGTTGGCCAAGCGAGAGGGCGGAGGAGGTGGTTCGTGGCCCGCCGTTATAAATCCGCTTTGATCGCAGCAGCGACACAAGACGGAAATAAAACTAACGCCTACATCGAACTTATCGCGCTCCCCATTCTAATAGAACTGAATTTATTGTGTTAGTTATTAAGATTAGTGAAAAACAGGTACACCGAAAGACCGTTATTTTGCAAATAAGGTCTACATAGAATTAGTAAATTTAAATTACGTACATAATTAAGGGGATCTCACTTGTTTAATGTAAAATGATTATACAAATACTAAAAAAAAATAATGTAAAATTAAGGTAACGAATTCTATTTTTAAAGCTTTGACTGTACGCTTCCATATTTCAAATTTAAATTATTTTTCTTTCGTAGGTTATAATACAACACTTAAAATACGTCATAAGATTTAAAAATTTTACAGTTTTTTGTACAACCACTTTTTTTTTAAATTACTATTCGTTCATAAAGCAGTTATCCCTCAAGAAAAAAGAGCAAGGAACTTGAGAGTAGCTCTTGTCTAACTAAAAATATGTATAGTAATACATACATAAAACTACTGCAAGAAAAACAAATCTCTAAGAAGTCGAGCTCGTTATGTCCATTTACCCTTTAAATATTCAGAGATTATATAATACCCTTTTTTGTAAAGATGCCATATGACAACAAGCTACGGAAACAGCCAAAAAAACAATCTCGCGATTTGTATACCAGACACTTATCTTTTAATTGCAAATGCAGCACAGCTAAGCCTTTTCGCCAAATCACCGATATGAGGACCCCATAGAAGTTTCCTAACTACAATAACTCCCAGGAATACAGTAGTGTCAACAAACTCCAATTCTTCGTTTCTTATTAAAATAATACCAGATCTATTATAAGTAAGAATTTCACACATTTTTTTTCTTCCTATTAAGCAGTAAATTATTGACACAGAACCATTTTTCAACTTTGGAGAAAGCAATGTTTATATCATCATAATTAAGTTGATATCTTTTAATTCAAGTAATGAAGGGGTATCATCTCAATTAAAACGGTACCTGGGCCATGAGCTTTGCTTAGCGTCTTTGAAGGTTGCCTCGGAAGTATAACTTCCAAGTTATATTCTTCTCGTCGTTTCCAAGATACTTATATTCATGTATATGAATATAATAAAGTATAAATAAAGTAACGTTTGGATAAATAAGTTTTTAATCGTATTTTTCTAGAGAAAACATCTATGCAGAAAAACTTTCATCGAAATCGTCAGAACCGTTTCAGAACAAACTAATGTATTAATTTATATATATACAAGAATTGTTCATTTAAATAAATAAGATGATGTTTAAAACATTTCTTTGTCTATAACGTCGATAAATTTGCGTTGAATTATATATAATTATGTTGTCGTTAAATTCTAATTCTTATTGATGTTGATCCAGTCGCTTCTCGCTGTTTTAGGACATAATTGCAGATATATAAATAATTTAAAATTAGATACTTCTGTATTTTATATAAGACCTGAATTTTATTCTTTGATTTTATTCATATAGTGCTTCTGTACGCAAAAACCTCAAAGAAACGTCAAAGCGCTACGTGCATCTTATAAACCACATTTCCTAATAAAAATAAACCTCAAAATGTTTACGCAATCGCGCCTAAAATATCAAAAGCTAATATTGCAACAAATTTCCATCATCAATTTTCCATCTATCTTTCGACGTATGCAACATTTTGAAAGTTTCTAGGTCAACGTACACTTTAGTGATAGATTAATGTTATTAATAGATTTCAAATATTTAAAGCAGTACAATATGATATCCAATGCAAATTACATATTAAACATACAACAAAATAGCATAACAATTTCTCGAAGTTCTATCTGTTAGGTATTTGTACAAAAATAGAGGACGTAAGTCCTCGTTATCATTTTAGATTTATTTTGATCGAAGATTTATAAATCGATAATTATATATCTTAATACAATCAGCCAGATTAATATGGAAATTTATGCAAACAAAAAAGGGCAAAAACCTCGTAAGGAACAAATTTTATTGATCACCATTACCGCGTATAATTCTAAAAGTTGCAATAACTCATTCAATACTAAAAATATATGAGAAATGTTTTATAGCATAAAAAATTATTGAAACAGATTGCATGAAATCTGTATCATTTGTAAACATATATATTTATAGGTTAGGCAAGTTCGAAGAAATTCATTATATATCCCAGCCTGTAGGCGAATTCCAATATGTAACACGAAAAATTTTTAATGTTGAAAATTGAGCGTATTTTTTTTTTTTACTCTTGCTATTACGATGGCGACAGATAAACTTTGTAAGGTATGAAAAAAAATTAAGGATTTCTATTATTAAAATCGTGTACGAGGACGCTCAAAAGGCCTAAGGACAAAGGCCGGTTACGGTAGATACGTATGAAGGTATGTTGTATGGCAAAAGTAGCCTATGATTGCAAACATTGGAAAATCATTAAAACACATAAAATAAACCGTGGCCGTTCTCTCTAAAAGATGATACGGGCGCTATATAATCGTATAATTTCTATGGAGCGATCGTGTGTCGTAGTTATGATGAGCAAGCTGCGAGTTGAAACTCTCCCCGGCGTGCCCGTTCCCGGCGCCGCCGGCTTGCACAACTAGCGCGAGCCCGGCCCGGCCCGGCGCACTATGCTAAATTCGGAACCCGATTGACTTTCGTAAGCTGACGAATGAATCGCCACTAACGGCAAACCGCGAGAGAGGTTTCTATCGCGAGCCGACGACTGACGCCGGCGCAAGGCCGCGCGCCCGCGCCGCGAGCCGCGCGTCCACTCGCACGTTGCAAATATTGGCAACTTCTTCATGAGCGACGATCAAATGCATCCGCACGGGGGTCACGCTAATCAATACCATATGAGATTCTATTCTTTTTCGGCAACAAGTATGTACTAAGATTAAAACTGTAATCAATACAAGAATGACGATCAGAATATTGATTTCGAGACAATCATTTTGTATTTCAAAGTATGATATAATATTTGTAAGCGCTAATCGTCCACGGATGTAATTTACAAAACAGGGTTACAGTTTCACTGAATTTTTAAATTCTAAACCGCATTGATTTTCAATCAATAGACATTTCGTTATTGATTGTACAGTAAACTTGACATGTATATCTATTATTCGAGAGTACTATTTATCGAAATTAATTTTACATGGTTATGCATAATTATTAACCTAGTGTCCGCTGGTCTGTCCCATTTTTTTTTTCATTTTGTCTCCTCGAATGCAATCGATTTTCTGGTTTATTCTTTTAAGAGACAACACTTCACACTTCTAAAATTCCGGCACTAAATGCATATAAGTAGATCGTGTATGTCAACATTGATTCCTAACAGGATTAAGAAGTAATTGTACGTGCTGTGGTCATGGCATTATTTATGATCGCATTTTCATTTCCACATTATAGTACAAATCTCCCTACGTATAAATGCAGTACCTTAACATCGTATGAATTATATTGAAGTAATTCAAACGCGCGACACGTCTGTTTACCTCAGCAAGGGGGGGTTTTCTGTCATAGAAACTCCATTTAAGACCGATCCGAGGCGATGTAGGCACCACCATACCAAAAAGTATAAAACTACATAGGTTCCATAAAGTATTACTTATGTCTTACGTTTTCAGACCGCGTCAAAAAGTAATTACATTATCGTACGCTTCATTAAAATAACTTTAATTACGCTAGTCCCAAGGTAACGAACAAAGCTCAGCCTTTCAACGGCATAAAAATAACCATAAAAACTTAGGAAGCAGTTATTTTAAAATCACAGACAAAACATATCAGCTTTTTTTGAATTTAGACGTTTGTCATATTACATGCACAATTTAAAACACGAAGTCTCTCTGTCGATCTATGTGTCCATTTTTGCATTTACAACTGAAAATCACTGATCCGATTTACGTGACTCTTTTTTTAGTACTTCAATAAATTATCTGGACTGGTTTTGACATACATTTTGGTTACAATAGGCAAACCAGACT
Source organism: Eumeta japonica (assembly GCA_005406025.1). Classification (NCBI taxonomy): domain Eukaryota; kingdom Metazoa; phylum Arthropoda; class Insecta; order Lepidoptera; family Psychidae; genus Eumeta; species Eumeta japonica. The sequence goes on along the minus strand of BGZK01002907.1, from coordinate 6,843 downwards.
ATTAGCATAACAATTATAGTCCATCATGTCGGAAGAAATTTCTTAGCGCGATGCTGGCGTGTAATGCAGAGCAAGTCATATTTGGATCTGTCTGTCTGTGTCTGTGTGTTCGCCGCATTGTGTTCTAGGTTTTAATAAATATCAAAATCCTCAATGAAAATTCTTCATCCACGCGGGCGGAGCCACGGGTAAAAACCAGTCCCATAATGACCAAAAAAAACCATAAACAGTTACTCTGGCGTCCGTGCGCATATGCAGATCGGGCTCTCTATCTCCCAAGCAAATGACGTAAAAGGATGTTTTCAGCGCGCCAGCAACAGCGGCGGGCTGTTTATCGTCGGCCGACGGTCGGACTACAGCCGAGCGGGCCCGAGCGGCGGCCGTGCGCATGCCTTACTGCAGCTGTAAAAACAGCTAATCAAAACATTGCCAGAGTTTTCGCTAAATCGCATTAAAGATGCCGTCAGCCGGCGAGCGCGCATCCCCGCCGTTATGTAACACGCCCGCGGGACGACACGGCGCCGCCCGCGCCGACGCGCTCGCGCCGTTATAAACAAGGAAAAATGGCAGTAGCTGCACAAACACGTGCCAAAACCGCTAAAATAATTACAATTTAAAACGAAAATAGTCGCTTGACGAGACTGCGGAATGCGATCCTTACGGTATTAATCCGCGGGCGTAGGGCGCGTGCGTCATGCCGAGTTAAAGCTTGGGCTAGGTTAGTCATATTTATTAACATGTAAAGAACATTTACGCACCTCGCAGGACTCGCATGTCATAAACTACAAGAATATTCTACTGTTCACATTGAAATATTAACAAATTGTAGGCTACCGGTGGTGTGAGTCTTAATAATAAAGCCCTTTATTCTGTACTAAACAAATAATAAAAATACCCTAAAGCTAATACAAATAAGTCTTAAAAAAATGATGCTCGTAACCGCATAATGGGAGACTACGTCTCTTGTATTGACCAGTATATGTTTCACATAAACTACACTAGTTTCTTCTAACCTTTTTATTATCCGTAATATTGAGCTCGCTGCGTAAGGGTTCGACACGCACTTGAGCAATTTCATTAAAATTTAAGAACTCAATCGCCTGAAACTGTTCTAGGAAGGACTTCGCTAACAACATTTCACTTTTCATACACAGTAATTAGTTCTAAAATAAAAATTGCACTTTCAACGACGCTACAACAAATCACATTATCTATATTTTTTCTTCATTATTTGATCAAATATTGCGATAATCAAATGGATTGGTTTGTCTTAAAAAAAAATTTGGTTGCCTGTAAAGTCGGTATACGGGCGAAAGTTTTACGTGACAACGACTTTGAATGGTAAAATCATTTTAATGTGAATATTCATTCGTATAGTAGGAAGAAGGATGAAATAATAGTAACAATTTAAAACATTTATTTATACAAAGAATTATATTTAAAACATTAATTTATACAAAGAATCGCACTGAATTTCATATTAACAAAATTTTATTTTTACCTTTACATACATACGTATTTATATACAAATATACATACAATAACTTGCAATACATTTGCAAGCTATGCACTAATTCTCTAGTGCTGCGCGCGGCAGACCGATCATGGTTGAGTGGGAGAGAGACGCAAGGCATTCGGCGGGCCCTCTCTCTCGGTGACTCATCGTTACGTTACCGAGCGTTACACTTTTCAAAGTGACTCCAGCCGCAACCTAATTTAAGACGTTGTCACGTCAAAAACGTATAAATTAGATGTTTAACACACCTCACGCATCGCGCGCACGAACGTCCTGCGCGCGCGTTCACACACGTCACGCGCACATCGCTCATGCGCACACACGCTCACGCGCACACACGCACACACGCACACACATACGTGTGTCATATGACGATCCCAATCAGGAGTATTTCTTAGACATTATGTATAAGGGGCGATTTAACTAGGACTTTCGTATTTTATCATGGCATAAAAATAACTTTTGACTTTCATTAAAACAAAACATACATGAAAGATTTTTTTAAGATAACAACGATGTAATAAAAACGCTAAAACCTAAACACAATAAAATAACAAGGGCTGCGAATATTTCTGGAGAAGTGTCTTAACGAGCAAAGTTGTGTAATTGGTATCGCTGCGCCCACGCAGGAAACGGTTTCAAATTTACGACTTTGCGCACATGTAAAATGATTTTTTTTCGAGAACACTCAAATTGAACACCATAAATAAGTCGGGAGGAGCAAACATTTGCATAAGCAAAGTGTTACAGGCGGATGCACCGTTAATCGTACTCATAGATTACGTATGAGCGGTACGTAAATATGTAAATCGATCTATACCTATCATCTTACGTCAGGCTACAAAAAAAAAAAAATTACGCGTGATACGAAAAATAATATTTTATATTTATAACAAAATTCCACTTCATTATTGCGACTCATTAAAGATAAAATACGTGGTACATTAAAATATCGATATAGGTACCTACATATTTAAACTTATTGTTCTAATATCGACAGAAAATACAGCAATAAACTCAGAATAAAAATCTCTTTTGCCTCTGATGTCACGCACGGCGATACAAGTGGCATTTAATTGCCGTGGACATTTTTAAAGCCTACGTTATAAATGTCTTCACACTTCAGAAATTAGAATCTTATTTGAGAAATAGAATTATTGCTTTCACAGCGCGAAATCTACGCACGAATAAACTTCACAAAAAAATCTAGTGAAGTGCGAAGCGCATTCATATAGAATCGAGTTCCGCATAGACCACACGACCGGTTTTATTGAATCGCATAAGCATATTAATATTTATTTTAGTATGTGTGCATACATCGATGCATATTTTATTCCAGACCGGAACGTGGATTTTGTTCAAGAGTGTATTAGGTTATAGTACTTTTCATTCCACCAATAAAAACATGATATCGATCAAACGTATACGTGCTACCATTACAAAAGGGCTTTGCTTCGATAAAACGGTAATGTCTTTATGGTAACGGCTTGCTAGGCGAGCCTTATATTTGGAGACTCGTATCGATTCGTACGGAACACCGAAACGAGCCCGTCATCGAAACGTCGGCGACATACATCTGTAGGATCGCCTAAAAGTATCAACGGGGATAATCGCAGCTACCGAAAATACTCCCCCGGCCAAGGTCAGACGGCGATACCTCTCGCGTCGACGACGCGGTGCCTGCCGGCGGGTGACTCTTGGACGTCTGGGCAGATGGCCATAGAGACCGTCCGCGCACGAAAGCCGCTTCATTCTGTTTTTAGTGCCGCAGGATTAACGATATTAGCGATTAACCGACGGACGCGTCGCCGGGGCGGGGCGGCGATCGCGCGGTGCGCTAGGCGCTTGGCGAGCGGCGAGGCGAGGTCTGCCAGTATCGTATGCCGTTACTTCAATCCGCAAACATTCAAGTAAGTTTTACGAGGGATATATGAAACGGTTTATTATATTGAACTTAGACAATCAGATATTTATTAGAGATTATATGTGCAAAATGCGATGATTAGTGTGTGTTATATGTAAAAACTAAATAATAATATGTGTTGTGTCACCTCATCTAAATAAAAGTTCAGATTACAAGGTAAATATTTAATAAAACCAACAAAAAATTTGGTTGCCTGTAAAGTCGGTATACGGGCGAAAGTTTTACGTGACAACGACTTTGAATGGTAAAATCATTTTAATGTGAATATTCATTCGTATAGTAGGAAGAAGGATGAAATAATAGTAACAATTTAAAACATTTATTTATACAAAGAATTATATTTAAAACATTAATTTATACAAAGAATCTCGCACTGAATTTCATATTAACAAAATTTTATTTTTACCTTTACACATACATACGTATTTATATATAATATACATACAATAACTTGCAATACATTTGCAAGCTATGCACTAATTCTAGCGCGCGCGGCAGACCGATCATAGTTGAGTGGGAGAGAGACGGCAGATTCCGGGCTCTCTCGTTCGGTGACTCATCGTTACGTTACCGAGCGTTACCTTTCAAAGTGACTCCCAGCCGCAACCTAATTTAAGACGTTGTCACGTCAAAAAAGTTGCGCTTTACAAGACGTACTTACATAAAGTAGTTTACTAAACTATTATGTATCGAATGACATTTTTAGTAATACTCAAAGATCTGTTAACAGTCGAACATATAGTACGACTCGTTTCGTTGAAGTTATTGTTCTTGCTTAAATGTTTATTAGCAAATTTGAATTTCCCTTTACAGCGGAATTTTTTTCCTTTTCACAAACCTTATCGATTTAAAGAAATAAGAAAGTTATGGATAAATGGACACATATTTTTTTTCTGTAACACTTGTACTGTCAAAAAATCTAATCGTAGGTTGGAACCGTTTGTCCAAATCTATTCAGTAGGTACTACTCCAAATTGAAGATAGGGAAAAAATTGAATTTGCTTCTGTCTATCCGCTAGGCAACGTATCGTTATATATTGTGTCCTAAATTAAGCAGTAGATTATTGCTAATAACAAAAGAAAATTTTTGTTCAATTCGGTTCGTTAGTTTTTGAGTGACGCTTGAACGAACAAAGAGACAAATATAGAAACAAACAGATAGAAATATCAAAAGCAGCTATTTTGGGGTCTGTATTGTATATATAGTACATGATGTACAGATTTGGCTTCCTTGCGATTTTATTATATCGTAAGCTCGCTATCTTTTGATAGGTCTCAGTGAAAATAAACATGGTCATTAGAATAGCTAATGTTCGCTTATATAAAACCAAATATACTTTAGACGTTCCTAAATGTGTAAGTATGAATTCAAAAAAGCATCAATATTGTTTATTTTTACCGACTTCAAAAAAAGAGGATGTTGGTCAATCGACTGTATTTGTTGTATGTACAAATTATTTACGTAATGTATCAGTAATTGCGGTCCGTAAACCAATATGAATAATCTGTTTATAATTAATAGATTATACATTTATGGCGGTCCTGTAGATAAAAAAAAATTACTTTCGTTACTGGTACTTAAATGTATATTTTTAAATATCCTACAGTATGTTACATTTTTCCGGGTTAAATTGTATCTAAGATGGTATCCCAGAACACAAAACATATCTATATCGAATTTCAAATAGATTCGTTCTCTAGTTCGTTTTTTTAATTATCGTATAAGAAATTATCATCTTTTCGGGATAAATTGATATAAGATGTTAACTCGGTATGGGCAGACATCCTTAGGAGACATTCCTATCCCAAATTTAGAATTAATCGGACAAATAGTTTTCGCCTAATACGCGTACAGACACACAAAAAAATGTGTGTGTGTTTGTGTGTGTGTGTGTGTCAGCTCCGACGCACGACTGGAGTTTACTCCTTACGAACGATGATACATAAAATACATTTCTTTATATACGATATTATTTCTTTATATTACGAATTTGTTAAAATATATAATAAAACCAAGAAACAAACAATGATAATTTTATGTAATAAAAAGTTTTAAACAAGATTGATTTTATTCACCATTTACGTCATCTTGCGTTGTATTTATTCCTGGAACAATATCGACATCATTGAATACCGAGACGATTGGTTTGTGATAACTAAAATACGATACATGGACGTCGGAAGATATATGTGTGATAAATCGCGAAAACATCGCATCAATAGTGGTACCATATCCAGTTGTTATTTATTAACAATAAATGAATAAAGTATATACTGATATAGTTATGTCGGCGCTATACTTTACATACACACTACTAGGGGATGCGCAAGATGAGTTGCGCATGAATATGGAGACTGTACACGTGTATAGTCTCCATACACACGAGACTGACCTAGACGTAACGTAACGTAAGGCCAAGTTCGATTTTACTCCCCATGATTTTTCATACCCCGGGCTTATATATGAAAAATCGATTCTTAAGGAGTAAATTCCAAAAATTTCCGAAATTGCTCACTCGTCGTCTATGTCGACAGTAATTTCATTCCGCCCACTACTGCTTCATTATACGTATAAATTATGAACAATAAGGGCTAATGTCATATTTCGTAGAAAAAACATAAAGAATATATTTAGAAAGGTCACACTAATTTGTAATTTTCTATGATGTTCCGAATTAATTTTGCGATCCATGTTTTTATTTTCATAATAAAGTTCTTCCTCAGATCGTGAATTCGACTCGTGTTTAAATAATGTTGTCTTAACAATGTAATGGGTACACGAACGCATCTAATTAATTATAGTTGACTTATAATGTTTTTCTCGATTATCACCTTATATTAAATGAATCTCCAATTTTCGAACGTACCAAAAAAAAAAATAGCATTATCTTTATACGCGGGCCATTCTAACAATCGATAACGTAAGCCGTAAACAATGTATAAAAGTTGCGCACCGATAATAATGATAAGGCGAGGAGTGCGCGCGCGCCGATTAACGAAATTTATTTGTATTGGCACAGCTCCGCGGGCGGACATGCGACAATTGTCCGAAACACTTGCAAAGCGCCCCGGAGGACGGTGTGAAATAACTTTCGGCCGCGTTGGCAACATCCACAGCTCGCCGCCGCGCACCAACGGATACGACTAAATGTCAAACATAATTCCGTGACGTATATTCGATGGAACGGTTTATATTTAACGGTCAGCCGTGAGAGAGCATACCGCGGTTACTGCACTATCGTTGTTTGTACAATTCGCCGTTGTACGGTTAAACGCCACTCAAAGATATTCATCTGCTGTAGGAAAGGCCCGGTTATGCCGTACGGTGCTCACTAGTTTAATGTGATGAATTAAGTTAGTGAATATGGATGTATGTATGTAGTGAGCATGAGTATGAAATATG
>BGZK01002906.1:0-37865 GCA_005406025.1 Eumeta japonica | reverse complement strand
GAAATGGAAGAACGACGTATATTAGTAGTTGTCTATTTAGTTTCTTATAATATTCGACTTTCGTATTTGTTCTCGTCGTTCAATTCCATTTAAGGAGTCTATTTAAAAGTTTGTGTTTAGCTTCTAAATTTAAGTTCAAACAAAAACCTTCTTATTCCATTATTGCCTATTAACGTTGAAGAGAATAAAAGACGAACAAAGCTATAACAATGTTTAACTTGCATTAATTCTATATTTAAACGCAGAGAATTGGGAAGGTAATTAAAGGTATTAAAGGTAGTTAAAGAAACCGAGTCAAGTGTATATCGAGCCACGGGCTGTGTAGGGGTACCACAGTTGCCTGTCACAGTATACGGATTTAGAAAGGGGCTTTTTGTTTGATACTATGAACCTATTCATTCAGTTCACGGTTTAACGGCTAATAACGTCTAAAACGAACCCACACAGAAGTATTAAGGTTTTCATATTTCCATAATACTAAATGGTTCATAAACTTATATTTACTATCTATGTTCAGCGACTATTACTCGTTAACTTGTAAAGCTTTCATATCTGTGATAGTTTTCCTAATAACTTTGTTACGTATGCTACAATTGTGATTTTTTTTCACATATCCAAGAACAACCATTTGCCCTCAGGTAAATGGTTGTTCTTGGATATGTGAAAAAACTCTAATAAAAATGGGGGCACTTAACTCTAATAAAAAATAGCATTAAGAGCTTGATATATCGCAGACTGATCTCTTAATCGAAAAATGGCTTTCACGGACCAGCAATGTTTTTGAATGGTGTATCCAATAGTATGCCACATCATGGGATAGATAAAAAGAATTCATTTCTTCCTTCGTGAAGAACAGGTACACAAAAAAAAATAACATTTTATTCCCCCACTTGGTCGGCGAATAATATGTATATTCATATCGAATTACAGCTTAATATTAGAATCTCTGAGCTAAGCTGCAGACAGACAGACAGAAAGATACAGACGAACATGGCGAAACTATAAGGGTTCTTTGTTGATTACAGAACACTAAAACTTACTGCGATTATGCAATGTTTTGAGAGAACGCATCCAGTGAATATATTCCTTATTTAATAGTTATGATATCAGTCGCTTAGCTATACACTTCTTTTGAACATAAAATGAGGATAGAGCTTTTTATGTGGTCTAGTTGGATATTTTTGTCTAGTGAACTTTGATGTCCGTTTTATTATTATTAAGACGGATATCAAGGTTCACTAGACAAATTCCAATAAAAGAACATATATAAATTTATACATGTTTATTTAGTAAATTTTATCTTATGTAATTTCGGAAGAAGTTTCCTAGTTCGTGACCAATGCAATACATGACTCAATATAAAGAGACCAGATGTAGAGAATGAAATAAATATAAAAGGACAATTGTTGCATGTTGTACGCTATATCTAATTTTATTAAAAACACCGAATACTACTTCGTTTCATAAACTCATCAGGCATCCCACTCCATTTTCATTGCATGCACACGTTGTCGGTCATTATTTGACAATTCTAAATCCACCGCGTGACGGGCGGCGGCGCGCGGCCCGGCCGCCGCCGCCGCTCGCGCCGCCGAAACTGGGTCGACGGCGCGCACCCCCGTACGGGATTACAATTCCAAATTACAAGGATGCTGTAATAAATTACACGGCGGTGTGCAAAAATGGAAGTTCTTGTGATCACCACCGTCGTGAGTTTTCGCATGAGCTTCAAATAAATGATTCCCCGATGAAACAGCAAATTATTAAACTTCACAAAATAAAATATACATTCATTGAATATGGACTAGATATATAATAAAAAAAAAATGATTTGATAATTGCGTGCTTCTCTCGCAGAGGAGAACTCGTAATGTGCCCGCCACAGTCCATTTTGTGAAGCCATAAACGAGATGTATAGAAAATATCACATATCGACTTAATCGGTAGGTATGAAGCGGTTACTCAGCAATAAAAAATAGCTAGAAGATAAACATTTGTATATGTTTTGATGACAAGGTATTTTGTAATATTTAGCGGCACCTAATAAAAATTAGCGTTGGATCGTAATCTTCATACGCTTTGCGGGCAATAACTACATGTCTGAAATGTGCTTATATATATATATATAAATATATAGGATATGAATAACTCTTACCACAAAATGCTCTATTTACAAACTTGACTTTAAGCACAACCGACTTGTAAATAAAATATTGTTTTACGACTAACTTTGGTAGCAAATTCTATCAGAATTTTGCTCCGTGTATGCGCAGGCGTGTTCATAAAGTTTCCGTAATTGTCGTCAACACAAGGGCCTGCGTTGTTTGTGAAGCCGGAGTATTCCACCTCGACTCAAAGGAAAGCGAAACAAGTGACATGTCAAAAGAGGCTCGCGCGCTGCGACGTAAACGCAGGCTCAGATAGACCCCAAAGGGCGGACGGGGGTCCCATTCCAGCAGCGCGAAGTAAATAAGAGGCCGTGGCGACGGCGGTGGGCCCGCGGGCGACAAGTGGATAATCAAAGGGCGCCGATGCCGACGGTCGCTTCACTCCCACGGGCCGAGACCAATTAACGACCCGAGTGCCTAGTTCTATCGGTCAGAGGAATTAACGAGGCTCCGTGATTAACTTAATTCAATCGAGCCTGAAGCTACCGACCCAAACCTTAGTCGAGGTCGGAATGGGCGTGTTCCCTGTTTTAAAACTGTTTACGACTCTGTCGGTCGATACTACACGCCGAGCAAAAACGTTACTAATATCAAACTTATTATCTAGCGCGTTTTCTGTCAGATTGCTGATGTGATCGACAATGATAGAAGGACGTTCCTGTACATTACAACGCACGAAACTTTGACGCTCTGAATTGCCTGTGAATGATGTAATGCGCAGGTTTAACATTCCCCGACCATTAATTTTTCTCCCACGCGTGCTAGTTTTACGCTATTGCGACACTTTCGTGAATAACTTCATAGGGCAAAGTATTGTGCGTTGTACTGTATAAAATTGAACATGACCAAACTACTTCTTCCTCCTACATAAATATGCCATATTTATATAGAACATGCGTTTTTTTCATTTCTAAATATCACCTGTTGATTTGTAGCTACCAACAGACTGATGTATAAAAATCTTTATAAAATCTGCCCATATGTGGGCACCTAACCTACCCACCTAAAACCAACAAATATAAACAAAATAATTTCTAGATTTTAAATTAGGACTACAATAATATATATATTCCTGAAATCTAATTAAAAGAACGAATGTATCTGAGAATTTTTATTATCAAAAACTTTAAAATTGTAACGTAATAATCACTGATAATCCCAACATGTCTTACAGATAACACACCTTTGTTTTTCTATTGCATAAAATTAATGATCAAACCTTATAGTTGCAAAACTACAAACAATAATGACATATATGAATAAAATATTACTATTTATACCTTTAATAATTAAACTATTTAATTATTAAAGGTAGATCATTGATGAGTAGATATTACATCTTATTACAGTTTTTAGTAGATAATTAAATTTTACATAATTTTTCTTGGCTCATTTTATATATTTTCAAATATATTAAGCAGGATATTTCATGAGAAAGCGCCGAAGGCTAACTTTTCTCGATGTCGTTTCACTAGTGTGGTTCATGTTCAGCGATTGCAAATAAAAATTAGACAATCTTTAATAAATGTTGCCTTAAAAATGCAAATGAAATAACAGTGATGGCTTTATCCAAATCCTTTCAGATGTTCTCCTAATCAGAATAAATATATATATATATATATATATATATATATATATATATACAGACAGACAGACATGCGCGTTAAGTACTTCCTAAAACTTATTGACAGCATAAAAACAATATGTGTAGAGTACCTATTCATGAAGTGTCAAAAAAGAAGGTTCAGAATTGACCTCGCTGTGAATAATGACGTTATTACACAACAAAAATTCACAGATCTCGTGCTGTACACGACCTTTGGTAAATGAAAATGAACTCAACAACAAAAGAAATGGACGAAGAAAATAGTATAGAATGAATTTCACTTAGATGTTACAAACAGTAATCGCGTTTAGAATAGACTTATTTATGAAAAATTACTTGTGTTTCCGAGGCAATAAACACTAAAAAATTTAGACAAGAACAACAGTTTTTGTTTGCCATAATCTATATATTAACTCATACTTATGTATAGATATATACTTAATATATATATACCACACAAACAATAATCATGTGATGATAGATAAAGCAAAAAAAATGAAAAAATGAAAATAGTTGAACTCATTTTGAAAATTTATTTAAAATTACAATAATAGTCTAGGATCCGACATTAGAGAAATCTCCCTCTATCTGTTAATTAATCGGAGTAATTTTCTATGAACGTATTTAATATAAAAAATTTAACAATATCAAGTTCCTAGATAAAACCTGTTGACTTTAATTAAGTAACTTTTAATCAATATTCGATTCCATAACATATATATTGATGTTTCCAGAGCCACATCGTAGTATAGTATATTTGTAGACTCATTAATTAACAGCGGTCTTTATGGCTGCTGAAATTTAAATATTATAACTATAAAATTATTTAAAACATATTTTGGTGTCACAACTGAAATTTTTTAAAGTTTCACTTTGGTAACTAAGCACCAGTTAATTCAGAACTGAACTTTTTGCAAAAGGAAAAAAAAAATAGCAGGAAGATCAGAAATAATATCATATAGGCAGTACGATTTTTTTAGAAAGTTTTATATCTTATCTTATTTATATTAAACTTTTTTTAGAATATTGTTTTAATCAATTAACAGACGATGGAAGGTTTTCCTAATGCCGGATCCCTAGACTATAATCCATTCCTTCGCCTAAATTACTTATTCTGACTTTACGTCGTCAATACGAAAGGCCGTATTATACGGGTTTGATACTGACATACGAATAGAGACACATAAACCTTTCTTTCACGTTACAATACTGAGGCACACCCGATGCGGCGCCGGCCTCGCACACGTTTCGCCCACAACGTGACACCGCACCGGCTCAGATGCGATGAGATTTGTCAGAAACAGCATTTATTTGGAAGACAAACGACAACCAAAGGTCGCTCCAGGCCGGGATATGAAACGTAACCCCAAACAAATTGTCTATTTGGGCTTCCTTGACGTGGGGCATAAACGGGAATATACCCTTCAAGAATGCGTCCCAAGTACTCGACACCACCGCCGTTATACATTACGAACTGTCGCTTTAATAGCGAGAACGTACAGATACCTGAATAATTAACGGTTTTAATTTACGGACTAACACCACACGTTGAGTAACCTAGTTTGCGAACTAGCCACGGACAAAATTGCATCAAGCCGACGTTCCGATGCAAATAGTACAAAACTTGTATTTTGCGTCTATACAAAATGCAATAAACGTAGTAGTGAATAAGTCCAAAATGATATTATTTTTATATCAAATTATAAAAAAATATTGCTAACTAGTTGGATTTAAAAATGATGGTATGCATTTCATAACGCTAAATGAATAAATAAACTCAAAATTAGAATATTAACCTATTTGGTGACATAGGATATTTATATTAATGGCATAAACAAAATTGGGAATACAAGCAAAACAGGATCATCAGCTATGTATGTCAACACAGTGATGTAGAGAATATTACAATGAACTTTGCGATGACGTCGTTCACCGTCAAATTATAGAATGGACATAACTTTTCCCGTAACTTCACCCGGTGGACTACAATAATAACGCATTTTTTAACAGTCACAAAAAATACTTCGATATTATCCGTTATACTGAGGGTGTCTAAGCGATGTCGGTCTCTAAGCAATTGAAATTCATAAGTTTTTGTTATTCGTCATAACTTGTTACGACAATTCTCTATTTCTATGAAAAGTACAACTGTTTTACTTTTATTAATGATACTGTCTATGTTAATTGAAGGGCAAGACGTTTTGATAATAAAATGTATAGAATGCGATAAATATGACATTAGTGTATTGTAAGACATTACTAGAAACAAAGTTTAAAGCAGCCGCGGCAGCAAAGAAAATATGTAAAATTGAAGGAGAAGATACAGTCAATGAGCGAACAGCACAGCCTTGGTTTAATCGTTTTAAAGGAGACTTGATGCTGACAGATCATTCGCGCTCCGGTCGCCAATCTGTATAGGATATTGAGGCCACAAAGGAAGCATTAGTAAACGAACCTACTACCAGCACTCAACGATTCTCGGAAGACTTTGGACCTTTTAGAGATACCGTACATCGACACTTAAAATCATTGGGTATGACCTGTTTGAGGTACTATGTATTTGTAACTAACTTTTCAAACTACTATTTATTCAGATACGTGACAAAATTCTATTGCACAAAAATTTGAGTCCAAAAGAGATGATGAAAATACAGTGGCAATTTTTGCATCTAAGCCCAAGGAATGCTTTTACCAAGATTTCAGAGAGCTTGCTGACCATTGAGTCAAAACCCTATAAGATGTGCTACACTTTGAGTAGTAAGGTTTTCTTTTGGATGGTTCCTTAACAAACAAAGAGAACATCAAAACAGACATTATTTATGACACTCATTAATACTTTTGTGTCGTCACAATTACGATTTTAGTCAAAACACTGAATAGGTTAACTAATTGAAAGATCCTCAACAAATATAGACGTTAATCTTAAAAAGTCGTTGCTGCAAAGATAAAACATCGATTAGCTGAATTAATGTTTAATATAATTAACTATTACTTTTAATCTAAGATTAAATGAAATAATCAATTACCAGTTAACTATTTCATTTAATCTAGGATTAAATAAAATAGTCAATTACATCAAAGTATTTATCAATAATAATAAATATGATTTTAACATACTAATGGAAAAATAAACTGTCTTTCCAGTCACCTAATTAATTTAATTCTAAATTTTCGCAGTAATTTAATTTAGACTATATATGATTAAGTTTCAACGTCCGTGGAAATCATTAACTTATTGAGATAGAGAAAATAGGTATTTAAAGATACCTCCACAAAAATATGTAGACAAACAAAGAAAAGCTAAATGTGGTCGGAGGACCCCATCAGAAACGAAGTTTATGTTCAATATAAATAATACAAAGTAAGGAAGAAAATATCAGTGTTTCATTTAATGTTTTAGGAAAAATATTAATTAATTAAACATTTGATATGAAATAGTTAATTATAAATTACATAAAAGAACAAAGTGATAAATTTCAATAGAGAGAGAGAGAGTAGTAGCACGGAGCGTGTCTAACACTTTTCTTTGTGTTTCGCTAATTTTACCAGTCAGCTTCTACCAAGTCGCATTAAGCTATGTTCCAAAAAATTGCAAAAGTATTAAATATTTCATATTCATTAATTTTCCAAGAACAAGGTTCTTCTACAAACAAACCTCGTTTTTTCTATAATAATAACCTTCTATAATAGGTTTCTATAAGTACATAAATTCCTGTTTTTACGAATTCTAAAATCATCAATCAACGGCCATGCATAAATTATAACATTCAACGTAAATCTTCACCGCTCGGACCGCTCCGTCTACTTGCCGGTCAACAAAAAAAAAAAATACAACGACCGATGAAAACAATTTAGAGAGATCTAACGAATCTCAAGTCGTCTTTCGGGGAACACAAACTTCGGTACCGGGCTTACCGCTAAATGGCCGAATCCGGTGGAGGAATTAACTGTAACGACGTCAGCACGCTGATTACTAATTCCACAGTCAATTCTGAGGCGCGAGCGCACATTGGATCGTTAAAGGCGACGTCTCTGTAATTTTGTTAACTCCAAACGAATAACTATTTTAACGACACGTACATTATTAGGTACATCACAATAAATCTACAATTAAATTAGCGATATAAGAAGTATAATTATAAACGTTCTGCCCAATTTCGGTGGGTGATGCATGACATTTTTTCAAAATAAGTCATTCTAAAGTGACTTAAAACGTCACCTAGAGGAAAAACTCATTGTATGTTTTTGACATAAAGTAACGATCGTATTACTTTAAGCATGGTACTTAGGTTTGCTATCGAAATGAATCGTATTTACTCCTTTGCAAATTGAACATCGTTTATTATTCTGTTTAACAACCCGATACGCCGTAATTTGGTGACTTTCTAAGAATTAAAATAAATTAGTGTTCTCTGTAATTCCCTGTTGTGCTTAAAAGTAATTATTTTCCTTTTATGTCAAAGAGAATATGTTTTGACTCTAATTCACATAATAATGTTAAAGAATCTAAGTAATTTTGTATGGACAATATTGCCATATCTTTCCTGAAACGGCCAATGATACAACTCTTTACAATCCTATAAAGCAGGTATAAGCAACCTATGACATGTTGTGGGCCAAACTTTAGGGTGCAAATACATCGCGGGCCGCGTTCAAAATAGTGTTTATAATTTTTAGCGATAGATATCAGACATGAAATATTCCAAAATGTCTCGCGGGCCGGGTCAAATCCTACAGCGGGCCGGATGCGGCTCGCGGGTCGCAACTTTATTACGTAAAAGCAGAAATCGATTGCGATTCCGGAATCGATTTATGAGTAGAACTTGTTGGGTATAAAAATGTTATTCTTATATGCAATTTTGAGCGACGTTAAAGATTTAGATTAAATTAAAACTTTGCACATTTATCGAGGACCGATGACATTACAATATTGTATGATTGGTATAATTTGACTAATCTGATGATGGACAGACAGGAACTCCACGAGGTAAGATATCCTAGTCGTGTTTGAGCTTGTTAGAGTTGTCTTGATATGTTCTCTCACCATGAGTGAATTTCAGGGTCTGATAATGGAGCGGAAGGTAAGCACTAGCACTCCATAATATAACAATATAATTATCATTTATATATTGTTGAACAAAATGGTTACATATACATAAATAAACCATTTTGTTCGACAACTTGTTGCCATTTTGTAGGTAGTGACATAATCCTATCACTATAGAAATTTTGGGACTTCTGTCTAAAAACTAGAATAAGTCTTTTTGTCAGTTTTTTGG
Source organism: Eumeta japonica (assembly GCA_005406025.1). Lineage (NCBI taxonomy): Eukaryota > Metazoa > Arthropoda > Insecta > Lepidoptera > Psychidae > Eumeta > Eumeta japonica. The sequence continues at coordinate 28,812 of BGZK01002906.1, read as the reverse complement.
TGTTAACATAACACTACCTAAAGAATTCTAAAGAGACCGAAACAGGTGAAAATGTGAGGGTGCAAGTTCGGCTATATGGTGGATGCATTAACACTTTCCAAAAATTTTCTCAATATTTAATGAGAGGTCAAAAATTTGTGTGATCTGGCGTTATCATGGTGAAAAACCACACCCTCTGTTGCTCAACTCTACCCGTTTTTCTACTTCTTGCTTGAGTCTCATCAGCTACAGTAGAAACTGAATTGAGTGTTTTCTGCTCATTATGAATAACAATGCCTCCAATCCTATCATATTGTAAAGAAAGGAAATTCTCGCAATAAAGTCAATTCGGACTTCACTAAGTACGTTGAGCTTTCTTTCTTTAATCATGATCTTTTCTCACTTTGTGGTAGGTAATCCATTTTCATCGCCAGTGATCAATCTCTTCAAAACTATTCGATTTCATTACCTTTCAATAAAGAATCACAAAGAGTACACGATTCATTATATTTCTTTCAGTGAGTTCGTGTAGAACCCAAATATCGAGCATTTTTATTCAACTTTTTGAATGGGTCAAAACTATTTTGTGGTGAATCCTAGTTTTCAGATATGTCGTAGAAACTATTATACCAATCTAGCTCTACTTTTTCCAAAATTACCGGATTACAAACGCTGGAACCAGTTTTGTGTTATACTTACTGACACTGATAGGTTCATAAACGTCTCAAATTTTTCGCGGCTTGTGTCGCATTTTGTCCTTTTTTTAGTTTCGTTCAAAGGTGAAAACGGGACCCTATTACTATGACTTCAATATCCGCCTGTCTGTCTGTCACCAGGCTGTGTCTCATAAGCCGTGATAACTAGACAGTTGAAATTTTAACAGATGATGTTTTTCTGTTGATGCTATAACAACAAATATTAAGAACAGAATAAAATATATATTTAAGTGGGGCTCCATACATCAAACATGATTTTTTGCCGTTTTTCTGCTCGATATTAATAACGGCAAATAGACTCTTGAAATATTCACAGAATATTTAGTTGTATATTCACTTTAAAATAAATAATTAAATTAAAACAAAGTAAATTATAGCTACCATACAACAAACGGAATTTTTTGCCGTTTTTATTCTTCGATCTTAATAACGATAACAGGTAGAACCTTAAAATATTTACAGAATATTTAGATTTATAATTACTTAAAAAAGGTTATAATATAGGGTCTAATGTTGTATAGATAATGGTACGGAACCCTTCATGCGCGAGTCTACCGCACTCTGGCCGGTTTTGTAATAAAACTTCAAACTGTATCGAATTTCTACGTTAGATCACTTAACTTGGTCGACAGAAGAACAATAGAAAAATGGCGGTACACCGTTTTTACTTTTTTTCAAAATTACCTATTTAATGGTATCAAAACTAGCCAGATACAAACAGAACAACCGCAGAGATTTTATTGCTTTTTACTTACAATAAACTTTTCCCCGACCTAATACATATGTTGGAAGTTTTCTGTTTACAGAAAAATGAAATAAATGTTATTATGCTAAAATGCGAAAATGTAATTAGTATTACGGGATAACCAAAAACAATGTTTTCCTTTGTGTTTCGTACATTTGAATATATTTCTTGGCTTATTTTATACTTATTTTACCTCTCGCCGCCCCTAATAGATGTACGTATTTCGTGTAATTAAATTTCACAGGGAAAATTAAATGTCGGCCAGAGTTAGTTGTCACCATAAATATGTCTGAGCTGAATTGGAGATGCGTATTTTGTAAGAAAAGCGAAAACCAGCTTACGATCAATTAAATACAGTGTACTAGAAACAATGACAGTCGATAAAAACGATAGTCAAGACGCCAAACGATATCGTCAAGGCGAAGTTTTTATTCAACGGATGTGTCCATTCCAGCTAGATAACCTTAGGGCCGGTTTCACCACGAACTGTATTAATTTTTCAACAGCCTGTTAAATATTAATCGGCTAACAGCTCGCCCACTACTCACGTAATAATTCCAACTGACGGCCCATTAATACGATTGATAAATCGACGATGCGCGGTGAAATCGACCCTCAATCTGACTACCTGCTTGTAAGGGTAAACATAATAGTAAATCGATAAATTTTGAAGTCGAGAAACGCATTCTCAATAAAAAAATCCCACATGCTGCACAAATTTTATACAACAAAATCGTATGAACATACATATTAGTTTATTTAAACATTTACAAAATAAACGGTACGAATATTTTAACGTGATTTTTAAAAACACGAAAATGATGCAATAATACTAACTAGAAGCTAATGCTCTTGGAGATACGCTTTAAAAGGAAATCAAGTATTACCTCTACACTAACATATATTTCATCAATTTAGTTCATGATATATCAAAATTTGCAAATAATTACGGAATTATCAATCTAATAAAGCTATTTTTACTTATTGTTGTAAATGAAAATAAACATCAATTTTAACAACATTAAGGGTTAATAAAGCATATTTTCAGAAAATAAAATTCGTCCTCGTCATGCATATCAAGTACCTACCTCCAACATCTGGTCTATTATAAATTCGGCTTCTCTAGTTTCTATTTTTGAATACTCTCTCGATGACATTCTTTGAATAAATCAACACATTTGAATAGGACTTGCGTCATTCGATGGTTCTTGAAAACAAAAATAATAGTGTTTAAAATCGATCAGCAAATTATTTAATACTTTTCATTTTCGCGAACATTCCTCGCTGTAAAAATATATTGTTATAAATTCATTAATGGTTAAATATTTTGCACGTAGTTTTATTTAGATACTAGCTTTTGCTCGTGACTTTGTCTGCGTCGAATTGGAATTATTTGTATATCTCTTATTATTACTTTTTATACGTCATGGAAAATTACAGATCAATTAAATGGATTCGAAACATTATAAAATGTTCAAAATCGATGCTCTTTCATTCTTAAAATCAGCCTATACTTTAAAACCTAGTTGAAAATGCAAAAGAATATCTTACTGTGAATGGAGACCATTATGTGACTAATATTATCATCCTTGTGGAAATATAGTCTCCCTACCCTTCTGGGAATAGGGAGTTTATATTTTATTATTATTATTATAATTCTACTACGACGTCTCGTTTAGAAATTATCATTAAAAAGTTACGAAAGAAATTTATATTAGTAAACACCGATATTAATTTTAAAGTATTACGGTCTAAAAATAATGAAATTTTGTTTCGGATGTTGTTCAATAAGAGTCGATCTATAACTCGATCTACGCCTAAACACAAATCGATGTAAATAAAAGTCAATCAGAAAATTCATCAACAAAATGTAATGGAAATAATTTTCTATCTGAAACTAATTAATTCAGTTTTCTCAAATCTATTTTCACTCGGTTATAAAAAAATTAGTTTAAACTTTAAAGAATTAAAACCTGACCGTGAAAGTTTCTAATCGAGTTCCATCTCTAACATAAATCGATTCATACATTCCTATGACAATTTTTCGAATTCAGTATCATAACGTCGTATTCGATTCATAATGTACTACACACGCTTTCATAATAGGTAAGCCGAGACGACCTCATACAAGGCGAAGCCGTCGAGTGTCTTACTGGGCCGGCGGCAGGCGGTGGGCGAGCCGACCTTCATTTGTAATCGTCTTAAAACGCACCGTGCGTCGACGTCAATCCGGATCAATCGTACGAATGTAATACCTGCATGAAAAACTCCTAGTAAAATTATTCCAAACGTTTTATAAACTTTCGTACAACGCCGCCAGGGAAAATATCGAAAAGGTCGTCTTCCTTTAATGTTGCGACGGAGTTTAAATGTTCCTCCGTAATTTCTACTATAAAAGCACCGTACGTAATAACGTTTAGTGGATTTAGATAAAAAAAAAAGAAATATATAAGTCCCCGAGGGTTTCCTTTTCTTTGGCCTTAATATAAAACTCACCCGTAAACTTAAGCTCCCAGGAATGGAGGCTTTTTAGAGGTGCGGATTACGGTTCATCTTTCTCTGTCAGAACGGCACGCTGTTCGTGTCCATAAACAGCGAGAGATTGTGGCCGCTGCTTTTACTGTTTCATGTCAAATCTATATGTTTATATCTTTCCATCACGGGTATTTGCCATAAGCATTCAACTCACGTATTTTTTTATCACGCTCTTTATATTGCTGTGATCAACGTGCCAACATTTCTAGTTTCAACACAAAGAAGATTTCGTATACGATTATAATAAAATAGAAGATTTCGATTTTGATTTTTGAATCAAATGCATTTTCGGTTTCATCGAAAATAGGAAGGGAAACATTAATTTTATATTGGACCATAAAACAAAAATCAAGACGTCACTATCATTTGACACACCTATAACTAAAAATTACGCATTCATAACGAGTAAATATTGACAAGATTTTGTGCTGTTATAAAAACAATCTACGATGAAACACTTAATGCCTGCGATAGGCATCTTCATATGGTAGATCGTACATCAGATAGACCATCACACCGCAGCAAGCCTTACAGTATTTATGATATATGACTTCATTTTCGTCACCTTAACCTGTGTATCGGTTATTATACCACTACGGACGCGGCTGTAGCATAGTATGGATGTTATATCACATATTTATATTACATTACACTACAATCACATATATTACATTTTTCTATTTATATGCGTTACACATATTGGTGTACATCTACACCAATATGTGTGATGTATATAAACAAAAAAATGCACAAACGCATGCAGTATTGTCTGTATGCAGGCGCATACTAAACTATCAATCTGCTTTTTTCTACCCTATTAGTGAACAGATATGTACTAAAGAAACGTGATATACTGTTAATTGATAGAGGGTCAGTATTTAACTGTAGATGTTTGAATAATGTGTTTCGTTTATTTGCATATCCTATATAATATAAATCCTAAAGCCAAAGAGCCACTATTACTTGGCAAGATGCTTCAAAACTTCGGACTTCAAATAAATATTTGGCATATATTTAAATATGTATATTGTTCAAATGGGCTAGTATTTCAAACAATTTCAATTTAATTCCTAACTTCTATTTCAACTAACTTAATTCAAGGTACCTAATGAAATATATGGTTTTTTTTCGGATTTAAAAGGACTAAGTAATTTTGTTATAACTGAAAAGGTTTATGAATTCTTATTTAATCTATTCGTGCATAAAGTTATACAAAGCAGATATTGAGTCAAGAAGATTTAGCTCAAAATTACGTTCGAAAGTAGTAGCTCATTAGAAAAAGTATCATTTTTATTATATAATAGACGTTTTATGGTCATAAAAAATGCAGAAATTTAATGGTTTGCAATATATATTACAATGTCAGGGTTTGTATCATTCACCGTAGAGGCCATACATTTTCACAATCTTATAATTCAGATTGAGGGTGTTGGATCTTTTGAGGCTTGGATCTTAAGAATTTGTATTCAGTTTGAATAATTCACGCTTTAATTTCTATTACTTTATGAATCATATCTTAAAATAATTTGTATAATAAGGGATAATATTTACGGTTCAAATAAAGAAATTGTCTTAATAAAAGTATCTTATATAAATAAAAGTAAATAAAAATGAATCACCAAAATGTATGTACGCGCATCACTTCCGAACGACTTCACCAAATTGGATAATTCTTTTTTTTTTGTTGCGTTTGTTGTTGTCAGGACAAGGTTAGTATAAAAGAAAATAACACTTTGTATCTGTCTGTCTGTCTGTTCGTTCTGGGTATCTTTGGAACGCCTGAACAGATCATGATGAAATTTTCACTGAAAGGTAGAGAAGCTTGCTAGACTACGTTTAGGGTACTTTTAACGTGATTATTTTTAGGGTTCGTGCGTGAAAAAATCTCCTAAAATGGAATATCTTTTTGGAATTAAATCCAAAGTGAAACCTGGATCGAGATCAGAGCAAAACCAAAATCAGGATTAGATTGAGACGACTCTTTGTATCTGTCAGTTTATCTGTTTGTCTGGGGTATCGTCGAAACGGTTGAACAGATTATGATGGACTTTAACAGGAAGGTAGAAGAGCTTACTGGGCTACATTTGGGATATTTTTCATCGCGATATTTTTTAGGGTTCCTCAGACAAAAACCTTTAATAATGGTATGATTTATTGAATTTAAACAAAAGAGGAAATAGAATTGAGATCGGAAGCAAAACCGGAATAGGGTGAGATCGATAAAAAATTAAGGACGAGGAGCGGAATCGGAATTATAATGGATTAATGGATAAGCCATCAGTCAATACAAAAGATGTACAAAAGATTTTAATAATTCTTTAACTCCAAGAAAGCTACTTTATTCCAGAGTAATATAGTTTACATTTTATTTTGATATTAAATATAAACTATATTACTTGGCTTCCCGAATCAGTACTGGGACTGGTAGCGAAATTAAAATTAGAAGTTGGACAGAAAACAAAATCGAGAAAAGGATCAGAATTAGAATCGAATGTGAGACCGGGACCGAAATTGAGGACAGGACGGGTTGAAAATTAATGTAAAATGGGATCAAAATTTAAAGTGATCGGAATGTTTCATGTTTCGTGTATTATACGTACTAAACTTTGCCGTCGACGTCAACCGCGTATTTTTATATTATTGAACTTAACTACTAGACCGATTCTAAAAATTTATTTACTCATAGGAAAGCTACACTATCCTCAAGTAATATTGCCTACATTTTATTTTGATATTAAGTTCCAGCTTGGTTCAAATCGGAACTGTGATTAGTAGCGGAATCGGAATGGAAAGCGGAACAGCAGAATTGTGAGCAGGAGCAGGATCAGAATCGAAAGCGAGACCGGGACCGAAATTGTGAACGGGACTATGGTCGAAAGGAAGTGCGGGGATGGGATCATAATCAAAAGTGTATTGGGATTGGAATCGAAAACGAGACCGGGATTTAAATTGACATTGATTTATACAAAAGAAAAATCATTTTACGTCCATGCTGGCAGTTGCGTGCATTAACTATACGGGCAAGTCACCTATAAGAAACTACAGAACGACGTCTGCCGGGCGGCTAGTAAATAATATAATTTATTTAAATTTATTTAAACAGACGACAACGAACCCCTTTCAAAATTTATTGCCGAATTAATTCAGTCACAACGAAAAGCCGATTACACACACTACACATAGCTTTTATACGTACACGCAAGCGATCTTTAGTCACGATGTGACATGCAAACTGTGAGATATGACAACACGACATCAGTGCCAGGTTACGTCGTTATGAATCAATACATAAGCATTACTACGGACATTACGAGTTCAGCGTAAGCCGTGAACTACTATTATCTGGCCTGTTTACAAATACGTGCGGCATGCGACATCGTAACGGATACGAATATATTAAGAGATAACACAAAACACCAAACACAACACTGAACAGTCGGTCGTATGTTAAACAATGCTCCAGCTCGTCAATAATGACACGGAGAGCGGCCGGTGCCGCGGCCGAGCGTGCGCGCTGGTACGTCGGACCGTCTGCGAGCGTTATCTTATCGCCCGATAAGGGTCCACAGCCTCTATCAGACAGTATTGAGACTATTGCTTTCATCTGACGCCTACGTGGTAATTTGCGCGCTACCGATTTTCCATTAGCCTCTGATTACCGAACGCTCCGAGGAACGGCGGGCAACGTTTTCAATTTTGGTAAAAGGAGAGGAAACGAGTGATTCTCTATCTCTATCTTTATCTTTAAAGGAACATTATAGTCAACGCCATAGAGTGTAACGGTACCCTTCGCGATTGCCCATGATGACTAATGGTGAGATTCATGATGACCATAATGTACACGCTGACCAGTGTTCATTTCGAAGATGACCGTTGTGTACAATGGATGTGGCAGCTGCGATTTATTTATTTAATGTATATAAACATTACTCTGCTATACATCGTTACCAAGTAGTAAAAAAATCTGAAAATCTGAAAAAGTTTTCATTATTTTCAAGTTCAAATAGCTAAAAGAGAATAAGAGTAAGTAAAACTGTTTCAGATGTCGAAAATCTGACTTTAAATAATCGATTCGTTTAAAACAGTCCACCGGTATTGACATTGCTATCGTTTGTTGCATAATTTTATATGAATTAAATGATAATGAATGAAGTAAACACAAAACCTAAATATAGTGACTAGAGTAAGAAAGTGTGTTGGGGTAATCTGGCCTTTTGGAGAAAAAGAAACGAAAGTAGACTGACGAAAGAAATCTATAGAGCGAAGTTGTGTGATAGAAGAGTCGGCAAAGGGCAGGCTAGAATATTTTATGCAGACGATATGGCATATTAAAGTAGGGTTGAATTTTAAGCACCTGAAACAGACGAGCTTGTTCGAAACGTTTAATGGATGTCGGTGAAGTAAAACAAATATGGACAAATGGTACCAGGTGGAGATATGTGGTCTCTACCAATCCTTCTAAGTAATAGACAAGGGCTTATAAAAAAAAATAAAAATAAAGAGTCAATAGAAAATTATATACATATAGGACATGTGTTCGAACGACTCCCTTATTAGCTTGATATGTCTGTATAATTTTATTACGCATGTTTTAAAAACTTAAATATTTGCACACATGTAACAAACATACAACCAAGAGAATATAAAATACTCTAGATCTATGCATTACCTAATCAAACTTAATTTTTCTCAATTTAAAAGTAAGTTTGCTTTTAAATTATAAGAAAAAGAGACGCTTTCTTTGTTTTTGTTAACGTTAGCATGAAAAACACAAATTCATTAAAAACTTTACAAAACATTGATTAAGGACCTTTCACCGTCTCCTTTAAAATCACTTTAAAATCACTTTTAAAATAAATTTTACGTTCCGCGTCCTCCTTTTAACGGTTTTAACCCTAACACCTGTTAAAGAAAGCCTTGGAACGTAAAATTACCTATAAAATGACTTTTTGTTAAAAGCGGGTTTATAATAACGGATGAATATCTTGATAAAGTTCCTTTCCAGTTTTCGTGTAGAGATTAAAAATTTGTGTTGTGTAGATACTAAAAGAGCTGGATAATTCAATAAATGATTAAGTAAATGGATACCTTTAACCGCAATGTTTTGTAATTATTAATGCAGTGTGATGGAAAAGCTCACGTTTATTTACTCGTATGTTACAAGGGATTATTTACACATGATTAAAGTTTGTTAAATATTTGGTAAATTGATAAACTTGTGAGTTACAATAATAATATGTCTTACTTTTGAAAAGCCGTGTTTACGCGAATCCCTATTTTAGCTGTGATTGACATTGAACAATTGAACATTTTCGTATGTCTGTCTTCTTTCTGCAAACGAGTTAAATCTTAGTTACGTATATATTTAAACGTACTTAGGTATGTTAAGTTTATATAGAACCGCTTTTGATTGAATGATATCCATAAATTTCATACAAGTAAAAAAACTATAAACTATACACAGAAATATTGTTAGAAAAAAAAACATTTTGGAATATATAGCTCTTATATCTACCGTCTTACCGTCTATCTCTTATGTACCCACATACCTTTCCTTCCCGAATCATTAACAGAACAGTTATAGCTTATGAAAAAAAAAAAAAAATGTAGTTACTTTAAAGTGAGAGCGCTTAACAAAATAAATTTGAAAGCTTTTGAAAGTTATACTTTTGGTATGTTATGAAAATAATGAGACTGTATTTTTATCGGGGTAACACGAAAACTACAGTATGAAGTTGCTGGCAAGCGGTTGCGAACAACTCTTTAGCTACTAATAACTGATGTCAACTTTCGAGCTGCCATTTATCAAAACATATACCAAACTACCAAAGAGCGTTAACGTATTCCAATTTTTGGCATAGTAATTGTTATTATTTTAAATGAAAAGGTAAAATTGATATAACACTTTGTATAAGAAGATAAATATTAAGTTATTTAATTTTTCTTTAAATTAAACTTTATCCATCATATTCACTAACCTACTGCCGTCCTTTCATTATTTTATTGCAATTAATTATTTGCATACAATTAAAACAATTTTTTTAATTACACTAAAGAAGGATAATTTCTCGTGCATACATATTTTTTTTAATATACAATTCTATTTAACAAGAAAAATGCCTCATTCAATTTTATGGATTATTTTCAGCAACCGGAGAGGATATACAATATAAAAATTAAATAGAACATTTGTTTCGTAGAAGCCGCAATAAATAGCCGGTTAGATATGCGTGCGCGCGTTCCGAGTTCCGACGCCATTTACATAATGACATCGAGCCCTCCTTGCCCTTCAGCCTCGTTCTGCAAATTCTGCGGCCCGTGATGCCCGTTTGTATGCATAAATAAAAATCATATACCCATATTTGGATTTATTTATATAATTTATAATTGAAAACAATTCAGTAGTACGTGACTACTTTACGTTGTGTCTTATGTAAAGTTTTTGATCGGATCCACGAAAATTTTCTCTCATACGATATAGGTAGATGATCGAATTCGATGTTTTGAAAGCTAAACGCATATAACTACATCTGATCGTAACATAAGTACAGAATACATTATCTATAATTGTGTGTATGTGTGTGGCCGTATGTAATTCTATATCCATCACCGTTGAGATGTTACACAAGTGGCGGGCCTACAAACATTTCGTATTGGATCGTCGTCGTCAAACATGGTAAGGTTCAAAATTGTTAATGTGCTTATGAAACACTCGGAGGTCAGAATTAATGCCACGCCGAGATGTCTTTGTTTACATATTAACATACAACGATGCCTTGACAGGGAATGTTCATCGAATCTGTACTGTAGTAGATAGATTTTTATATATAAAATATTAATGAGCTATTTCTGATAACTTCTTTTATGGTATTTGTTAGCGTTTTTCACTCACGATCCGAATTAATTTTTTAAGGCTGGATATAACTTATTCAGTAGGCTAGATGAATATTTATTTTTATTATTCTATTTCAGTAGGAGTGCAGTGATTTTATTACTTAGGCAAGTACAAAAATAACTAAAATATTAATAAATTAGACGGAGATAGGACAAGAAGGCCGTGACATCGTTGTTATAGCAATGGCGCTATAACTAATTTATATGGATAAAACATAATATTTATATGTTTTAATCCATCGTAAAAAAACAGTAATGAATTTTTAACGACTTATACTTCGTCGGGTTCTTAATCAATCAAAATTTTGATTTCACTTTATGCCATCACATTCGATCGGCCTATATATTTAATAGACAAATATAATATTTTCAGTATCGGTCTGCTACCTTATTTAATTCAAAGATTAATGTAATTGGAATTAAAGTTTTTTGAACTATGTTGCTAAATATAAAAGTTGGGCCATGAGGGAATTATAGTAAGGAATTTATTATTGACAATAATAGTCCTTAATACGAATTAAAATTTAAACTAATTGCCGATAAGAACATACAAACAGCCATCCATTGCTACGGCATACGTGTTTGCACAGCGGAGAAGGGCCGCGTCGGTCGGCCGCGGCCGGCGCGCGGCGCCGGCTGGCCGCGGCGCGCTCGTATCGCGTATCAGCGTGCCGACGCGCCCGCCGCCCACGCGTCTACCCAATAAACGCCGAAGCAGACTATGAGCGGGTTTCATGACTTTGTAAATCTAGAATATTCTGCGCTCTGTATAAATACCGACCGGCGCACGAACTTTGTATACCGCTATAGAGGCGTCAGACCTGACGTCGACTTTATTTCGTGTTCGTGATTCAACTCGACCGAAACATTATTCGGTCAAGTCAGGATTTTTATATTTCATTTTAGAGGTATTATATTCAATTTCACATATTTATACAAAATAAAACCATAAAACATAGTTTATATTACGATATGGAACAAATTTTTTCACGTTTCAAAATGCAGAATACAGATACTTACTAATAATGTATAATTTTCAGAAAAATAGAAAAATTGTGTACATAAAGACTTAATTAAATAACTCCTCCTAAAAACCAGAATCGGTCTAAACATTGCCCCGCTCGTTTCAATTCACACATAAATTATCGCAGAGGGTTGCATATTTTACACAGAAAACTAATATTGTCAATGAATATTTTATTAAAAACGATCTCGCCACCAGTCGTAATACCGATCCTCGTTCCTGCTCGTGATTTTATCCCGGACCGGTGTTGATATTGATCCTCCTCTAGATATTGCTATTATCAATAAGCAATCTATATAAAAATATGGGATTCGGTTTACATTCATGGTCGTAGCCGCAAACGCTAGTAGTGTATACCAACACCTGACCAGATAAGGAATTTTCATACTAGAAAAATGATTATGTAAACTAAACAATGGTTTTCGAATTGTAAACGCACAGACAGATTGATAGACTGAGAGACTTTATGTTTTATGATATTTAAAGAAATGATATGTATATGAAATTATGCCAAGCAATTTGTAATTGAGTTATAAGTGCACAGACGAACAGATAGACAAACAGATAGAGATAGACAAATAGTTAAGAAGGTGTCACATATATATTGAATTATGATAAGCATTTTCATAATTAAGTTTTAAGCAAAGATGGACAGACAGACAGACACATGTTACGTTATATATGTAAGGAAGTGTAATATATACCCATATGGAACCATTACAAGAATTTTTCAAAAGCAATACTCAGATATTTTTTCTATTCGGCGTAATAAATTATAATACTCTATTATAACCATAGTGTAATATTTTAATTGAAATTCATTTATTAAAAAAAACAGTTGCAATCGTCCACAACCATCTGCTACATATACATGTCCCGTCTTTCAACGGTATCCCTTGGTGATTGATAGGCCAACTTATGACTGCTCAGAACAACAAAAGATGCCTCAGCAACAAAAGCATTAGTTAACAAAATAATCGCACTTTTAGAATTTGAAAAATTAACACCTTAGATTAGCTTTTTGAGGGCCATGGCTACAATAATTGGTACTTCGGGGTTGCAATTTTTGTTAGGTAATACTGAATAGACATCCTTTTGATCACAATCCAGAACAAAAACAAATAATGCCTTTAACTTTTGGATAAATAAACAACAAACAACAATTCACGAGTTCATCTTTTTTTATTATTTGACTTTGTACGCTGGATAAACTATGTCCTACACTAACCTGGTAAGTTATAAGAAAAGTTTGCGCATTTAATGAAGTTTTCGCGAATGGTTAAAAAGTATATATATATATATATATATTATCAAATGAAATAAAAAAGATATTGCTATTTTTACCGCTATAGGAGCTCATTTAAATTATTTCAATTGCTAATCATCGTCACTTGCAGTGAAGTTATTCGTCGTGTATAACTAAAATATAATTCTTATGACATGAGTTACAAAAATTAAGCTATTGATACCATTGCATTAAATAACTCTGTAGTTATGTGATCGGTTGGTACTTGGCAGTCAGTATATTCTTTGTTTGTTTTGCGATGGTCGTTTTACATCTGTACCTACTACTAATGCTTTTGCTTTGTTTTTGGACTTTTGTTTTCTTAGCGATTTGGGCTTGTTGTATTGGAGACAATATCGATCTGACCTGGCATTCTTCTAGACTCCATGTTTCTGTGGATTTAACGTTCGCTTAATTATGCTGTACCTTGTATACGCAGGAATATGCTAACATGCATTACATTTATGGGAACGTAGAGGCAATAGTGTTACTGCAGCTAATGTATATCGCGAAAGACACACGAATGCGTTGAGAAATCCTGTTTATCGTGTCTTCTCAGCGTTCACCGAGCATATTCAGAAAGTAGAGACATACCAGAAAACTACTGTAAATAGCGTTATACGATGCTAAAATAATAATAGCCATCCTTCTTGCTATTCAAGGTTACCTAACAAATGAATACGGATCCAAAAGTACCATTTTTGTAGCCATGACACTCGAAAAGCTAACCTAAGGTCGATTTTTCGAAATTCTAAAAGTGCGATTACCTCGAAAACGAATGCTTTTGTTACTGAGGTATCTTTGTTATTCCGGGCAATCAGAAGCTGGTCTATCAATCACCAAAGGATATCGTTGAGAAACTGAACATGTATACGTCCTTCGCATGTAATCACAACATAAAATTTCTTTAACGTTGAGCTTTTTCATATTTTAAGCGACAAGGTAAGACTAGCAGTACCCACAGTACCTATATATATATATATACCTTTGGGCTCTATACACACTGATAATCACAATTTTTCATCGTACGTTTTAAAATATGCCTATAGGTTTTCAAATGGTACGGTGGATTAACATCGTAAAGCTTTGACCACTTTGTAGTTCCATTACCAAAATCAATTCAATGGTACCATAATAGAGTATCGTTTGAGACATATCTGCCCATTTCGATAACAAAATTGAACTTAACGAAATACAAGATTCGTAGCAGACGAGAAACAATATTTCAACAAAGCTTTTAAAACACATTAATTTATTTAAATTAATGCATATGACACCTATGTATTTTAATAATAGTAGCAGGAGTACAGCCGTTAAATGATAGTTTTCGACGCGGCGTCCGCGACATAACACCCGACGACGCCACACAACTAACGTTCTACATTAATCAGTACAATAATTATTGCCCTTATTAACGTATTGTGTTACAAACGATAATGCGCTAAAAAGAAATTAGAGTAGATAACAAAAAGGATATTGTCCTTATGTGTAAAAGGTTTCAAAAGAATTGATATATTATGAAACTTTATAATTTAGATACATTTAGAATATTTCACTTGATCACAATAAATTTAATTTTCGGCTTTGGCGATAACTAGACCTATACATATTTTCAGTGTCTCATAATTGAAAGAGAGAACCATAGAATCTACATATGGAGTCACTTCTGTATGCTTTAATAAGGTCCGAAAACGGGTGCTCTTGCAATGTGAGAATGATATACTTACTACGTATAGACACCTAATATTTTAATCCAAGTGTCGTCAGTCGTCTTAATTCAGACTTGACTCAGACACAAACAATAAGACCAGTCATCGTTCAGTTCGTCGTTAATTTTCTTACGATTCATAATTTATAAAAAGTGCCACGTGCTACCTAACACATAATGCTAATTATTTAACTTAGGCTTTCAGCTCATAATGTATTGTGTTAAACCAAAGTAGAGTTTATTAGGGTTTTGTAGTTTGTTTTCACAATTTTGTTTCGGTCATTTTAGTGCATTGCTTATCTGATGATTTTGCAGTCCGGTTTTTTATTTATTTAAATATTTATTTTATTTTAGACTTTTAATTTTCCGTCCGACAGATTCCTATGAACGAAAGTGTATTTTATGATTTGTAAATCGGACAAAATGCGGAGATAAATGATAAGTACCATTGATAGCGTGTCAAACAAAATACAAATGAAAATTATAATTGACTTAAGCGTTCAATTGACTATACCGGGTAAAAAAGACGTAATACGATATCCAATATACACTTGGCCGATTTAAAGCCAAAATACGACAATGTGAATGCATTGATTACAAATTTATTTGAATGATTTTTGAATGATTCGAACTCACGGAATAATTAGAATCATTTTAATTCAAAATAGTTGTAATTATTTCTGATTCAATTTAAATGCATGACATATGTACATTTTTGTAATCTCCTTTAATTCTTTATTATGATACCCAACTCGATAGGTTTAGTTAAAAAGAAATTGTGAACTACTACAATTTGCCAAAATCCGCCATTTTATTTGTCTCTATAAATTTTCATCTAAGAACATTTCTTTTTTGAGACGAATCTAACGATATCTTAATTATCAAAATCCATCCAGTCGTTTGAAAGATACATGGCAAAAAAATTAAAATCAAACAAGATACGCGAGAAACAATACCCGCAGTCGGGTAAAAAGGATAGACGTTAAACCACTTTTTATACCAACATTTACATTATTTCATTCTGAGTGCATATGCGTTTTGAAAGCGCACTATTTCGCTATCGTCATCATGGTCTCATCCCATCCGAAAAGAAATAAATAAAAGGCCCTATCGCCCGATGACAACTTCACCTGGGCAGTTCATGCTTATTACTATTTAAAATAATTTGTAACCTCGCTTTGATTATGTTCGTTTCTGGCGGAACAATTTAATTACCTGTCCACGAGTCACATTCAATACAGTTGTGTGATGACGTTGTAAATAAGGGAGGGGCCATGTTAGATTACATTAATGAAAATGCGGCATCGTTCCGAGTTTGAACGATCGGCGCCAGCGGCGCGGCTGGCGGTTGTTTATTGGCATTCTGTACAGCCGACATAGGGATTATTCATGAAAATCACGACTTCTACATATATACCCCTTCAACAGCAATCCAAATATGATGGAATATAATCTAGTAATTAACTTATATAAAAGTATTGATATTGAGCGATATTATAAAAGTAAGAAAGGCTGGTAGCGCCGCACCGCCGCCGTTTTACTTAAACCTTATAACGTATAACGGACGCCTTGTTTTACTGCTCATACTGGAATTTGTAATGTAATATTATAATTTAATATTTTCGCAATCAACAGCTTTAACTTGTCATTTTTCATTAGCAACACCTTCTACCTCAGGGCAACAGGCAGGCAAAACAGCGCTAGCTTCTATTTAAATATTTATCACGATGGCACCACAGCGGTGCAGGCGGTAAGGCGTACTTCTTCCTAATTCTATATTTAGTCTCTTCCACCATCTCTTTTAAGCTGATTATCGAAAGTCACTTTTAAAATAAATTTGCGTTACAAGTCTTCTTTTAAAGTTTTATCCCGAACAACCTTTAAAAGGAGAACGTAGAACTCAAAATTAATTCTAAAAGTGACTTTTATTAAATGTCTGTTTAAAACAAAATGGTGGAAGAAGTTCTTAATCTCGTAAAATTAAAACAACGAAACAAAAAACTACAGTGATAATGGTCACAAGCTTTAGAACAAACTGACAACTCGTAAGAGCTATTACTGTATCTATTGTACGTACCCAGATCAGCACGCAAATAAATTAATATGACGCTCTTATTGAGAATAAATTTCGTGTACTAAGCCCCGTAACGTTGGCGCTTCACTCTGCTACTGTACCTGAAACAAATAACGAACAATTTACGATATCGATGGAGTTAGTCTGTACGTTGTTATTTAACGAGGGCTGGTGGCACCGCGGCGCTGGCGATACGGAACGGGTAATGCCAGCGAGCTCGGAATTTTCACACAAAATACAAAACTTAAGATATTGAAATTGTTGAGGAAGGTTACGGGCTATTAAACGAAGTCAATGGCGTAAATACACGAGGTTTTTAGAAGTATCCATTCGATTTATTTTACATTATTGCTGTTTTACATAACATTGATATTAAAAAATATATATTATAAAATGTCATTGTCCATTGTAATATGTTCAGTTTTAAAAATCACTATCATTACATTTTGTGTCGTGGCCTGTAACATGGTGGTCATTTACATGACGGCCCGAATATTTTAGCGATATTTCAAGCAAACTCGTTTGTCACATAGGGGATACGTTTCTGAAACAAACAGGAGAGTTCTAGAAAAAATTGTAAAACGGTTGGACCCCAGGCCATCCTTAAACTTCTGCCGACATTTATCGATAAGTCATTAAACTCCTTGATGTATAAATATAGTCTATGGGCGTTTCGAGCTTAAATATTGAAACGGCGGTTTAGCTTGTAGGCAATCACTGAAAGTTCTTATTACTTTCGAGCGCAAAGCATTCGATAATAAAGTACCAATAAATTATTGAGTTCATTATGCTTTGAGATTAAGAAACTGTAAATGCTATGAAGTGCAAAATTTTTGACGTGATAATGTCTTATAAATCGATAAACATCGGCTGCACGCATGAAAAGTTGATCATTGTCGCGCTATATTTTAGGGCGCAGATTGCGCGAACGGTGTTCATCGGCATCCCAAAATACAACGACAAAGTATCGGTGAACACCAAATCACTACTTCGGAGCGTTTAGTATGTGCAAAAACGAATATCCAATTCTAAACAAAGGTATTATGGGCCCTGTTCCTGTGAGACTGGTTCTAATTGGAGTTGAATTATCAGTGGCCGCTTTTATAAAACCGGTCAAATGCATGTAGAACCGATCGTAACAATAACCTGCATTGTCAATTCATATGCGTTTATAATATATTATTCGTATACGAATGGGAATGAATAACTCTAAATAAAGAATGAACGTATAATTCAATTTCATCTGAGGGTTTAAAAGTGGTGGTATGTGCTTGGTGTACCACTGCCTGTAACATGCGTTTTAATGAAGACTGATAATATTATCGGACATGGCACTTAGTTATTGCGACACGATCATTACATGGTCTTTATAGAGCTTCTATGAACTTTTGTACAGTCGATCACATATTATAGTAGGTCGACTATTATGCATGAATTAATAAAGCCAATTCTTTGTTATTTTCCTTTGAATTTGCTTGTTAACTATATTGCTGTGAATACTTCTGGATATTCATTGCTGAGGTTTACATATAAGCATGCACCTTAAATAAAAATCAAAGAAAAGGTTGATTTTGCGGGCTAACTCTAATAGTATCGCTATTTTCGAGTAGTGCAAATGAAAAGATATAGAACATCAAGCTCAAAAATCCTAAAGTTATGTATCACACATCCAGTACGTCTTCGATCTCGAAAATATACGTTTATATATAAAACATACTTTAATCTTGTCGCATTTAAATTACTTCTATCTCGCTTCGAAATACTTTAACATAAAAAAGATAACTTCCTATTATTATTTCTTTCAGTAAGGATAAATAAACTGATTTTGATGGTTTTAATGCATCAAGGCGGATCGCATATAAAAGTTTAGAGCTGTTTGTCAGTCGATTGAATCATTCGGAATCATTTAAAAGGAAAAAAATTATGTTTCGACTTTTCTTCAAAATATTGAATATATTGAACTTGTTTAATGGTTTAAATAAATTATTAAAATTTATAAACTAATAATAACTGAATTTACCTATTTAAAACTAGTTGTTACTAAACCGCGAATATAGAATTAATTCCCTATATTTTATATTCACCCCATTGTATTGCTCCAGAACTCTTTTCAATCCTGATTTCTTTTCAGCCACTGTTCTAATTTTATTAAGTTACCAGGATCAAATACCGTTTTTCCTCCGATTTCGCTCATTTGCTCTCTTTACGATCTTAACTGTACTATAGATTCCAATCCCTGTTTCATTATCATTATAATATTACGGTCCTGTCCTGAATTTCAATCCAAATCGTACTTTGATCCTGACCCTGCTCACTTCCGACCGATACCGATAGCGAATGTAACATAGTTCTACATTTTAACCAAAATACAGTACATATACATCGTCTGTAAAATTTGAAGTTGATTTATTTAATCATTTGCTTCAAAGAAAATGAACAGACCAATTCTTTTTACTTTAAAATATAACATCAACACAGATTACTGAACCATTACAAATTAAAAAAATTGGTTGCCTGTAAAGTCGGTATACGGGCGAAAGTTTTACGTGACAACGACTTTGAATGGTAAAATCATTTTAATGTGAATATTCATTCGTATAGTAGGAAGAAGGATGAAATAATAGTAACAATTTAAAACATTTATTTATACAAAGAATTATATTTAAAACATTAATTTATACAAAGAATCTCGCACTGAATTTCATATTAACAAAATTTTATTTTTCTTTACATACATACATACGTATTTATATACAATATACATACAATAACTTGCAATACATTTGTAAGCTATGCACTAATTCTAGCGCGCGGGCAGACCGATCATAGTTGAGTGGAGAGAGACGCGACGGCGGCCTCTCTCGTTCGGTGACTCATCTGCGTTACCGATTGCCATCACTTTTGGCTCCCAGCCGCAACCTAATTTAAGACGTTGTCAAAAACGCATTTTGATATTTTCAATAGCATTTGCATAAAGCACGCGAAACACGAAACGAGTTATTGCACGACCTATAATGCGAAGAATTGCGAAGTGCTCGAACGAATAATTTTTTCCTCAATTTCGTAACTTTTTCATCAATAACACGATTAATAATTCATGTAATTTTATTAACCTGTGCAATCATTTGATAGATAATTTAATGAAGATTAATTCTATCACTGGTTCAAATCGATTTAATATAATAATATTAGAAAAACTATCAAAATAGTCAAAAGAAATTTCCTGTCAATCAACACTTTTTCGTTCCGGACACGATAGCGAGCGTAAAAATTCACTAATTTGATCCATTTTTTAATAGCTTGAGACCGTCCGAGATTGGTATTGAAAATGGTTAACTTGATTTGTGTCGTTTAATAGTTACAACAAAAACGAATGAACATAATGAGTCGTGCACTTTGGATTTTCCAATTTTATATTTATTATTTTGTTTATATGGATAATATTTTCTAAATATGGTTTACGCATAGCGATAAATATATTAAATTAGGTGATATCTACTAATGAAATTTATATAAATATTATTTCAATAAAGCTATGTTAAATGTACCTATAAGTATCTAAATTGGGATAATAAACGAAACAATGTTAGAAGATAAAGAAGATAACATAAACAAGAAATAAAATAAGACCGTTACAGTTTAGCTGGCAGTTATCTATCAATTTTATGGAATTCGGCATCGATTTCTAGTGGCTCTGCATTTAAGCGATAGAATATCGATAAAATTTCGCTAAATGGCGTTTATGAACGTGTGCTTAGGTAATAGGAATTATTTATATCTCTTAATTATTTAAACCGATTTGCAAATCGATTCGAAATAAAAATGGATTTCTATTTTTAAATAATAATACTATTGTTTTAAAATCATTTAAATACATACACACATTTTGATAATACTCAATTCCCTAAAATCTAAATAAAAATTATTGATTCCCGAAATCATTTTTAGTATTTTAACGCTACGGGGGTTAAAAAATATTTGTGGTGGAATTTGGTACAGGAAAAGTTATAATTATATCTTTTTTACAACAATTAACCAAATATATAGCCTACCTAATACATATTGACATTCCTAACTAGCGTTAATATCTGTAATAAATAGATCTTCACACGTAAATTGCTTATACATTCTTTACATCTAAATTGGACCATTACACAGGAACGTAAATAGATCAACGAAAAATATATACATTTACAGTAACCTGACCTACGGAACTATTTTATAGGAAATTCTCTTTGTGTACAAATATTTCTAGGAAAAACCAAAGGAAATTATTAACTTTCCGTCATAAAAATGTAAAAATTTTCATTAAATTACAAATTTACTGTTTTCAGTCTGATTTTCGGAAATCGAGTTTTCACCAGATCTTGAACTGATTACGCCCGGTAAATTTTGAGGAATAACAAAAAAAAAACCTTTTCAAAATTGTTTTTATTATTTTAGACTACCCTACCGATCGATACCAAAAACTAACCTCTTATCGCCAAATAGTTGCATTAACTGTTATAAATTACATAGAAATCGATTGATTTCTTCAAGGTGATATCGTTGAGAAAATTTTTTCAAAAACTGTTTTTGCCAATATTTTGTAAACTATTCTACCGATAAACTCCAATATCTGCACATTTATTCTCCTTAAAACAACGTCGATCGTTCCTAATTGCATCAAAATTTGAAAGAAACATTTTTCGAGAAAAATTTTCCAAAAAGCGTTTTTTAGAATATTTTTGAAACTATCGATAAATTTGAAAATCGAATAAGCTATTTTTCTTACAAGAAAAAAACGTCGATTTTTGCAAAATGCATCAAAATCGGTTGGTTCGTTCGAGAGATATCGTTAAGGAAAACGGAAGATTTTTCACAATAACATATACAACAATAAAACTGCGTCGGATGCCATAAAGAAGTTCAAAATCGAACAACGCGTTCGATAGATATAGTAATTCAAAATTAGAAAGCAATTTTTTCAACTCGCAAAGCTTGAAACGTTAGAACTATATTTTCGGAGAATTGAAAAGCACTAAAATCTATTTTGAGTCTCACCCAAGTCTCACTGAAAAATGGATGGTTGGTTTCAAGGAATTTAAGCGCGGTCGAGTTACTTTAGTTAGCGGACGAAGAAAGAAGTGGTAGACCTGACGGCTGTTATAGACGGAAATGTATTGGCAGTAAAAAATTATGTCAAGAGAATAGGCGAACTATATATTTAGATGAAATTCAATATATACCGCAGATCGGATCGTAGTATGCACGAAATTTTATGGACATCCTCGCGCAAAGAAAATAACCTCGCTGGTTAATTCACGATCAAAAGAGAACGATACCATGACTTGATAGTAAAATTTAATGTAGACTCGTCTCGGCGAGTTTACGATATATTTACGGTCGATAAATCATGGATTTATCAGTATGATCTACAAACGAAGCGTCAGTCGACTGTATTGGCTGTTTTAAAACGAACCAACGTCTATCAAAGTGAACCGAGCATAAATAACAGGCAAATTTTGATTACAAGTGTTTTGAAGTGAAACTTAATGCGACTCCAACAAGGTTGCGTTAAATGTTTAACGCTACCATGGAGGGAGTATGTATCTGTTGCGTTAAACACCCTGGGGAGGGAATAGAAGAGACAGAGCCAGAGTGAATGCGTGGCACTCGAACGCATGCGCGTAGTATACCTGTTACAGGCCGCGCGAGCGTTAGCAACGAGCGTCCAATATTCCAATAGATTTAGATATTTCTCCACCTCGAAAATGATAATTAAAAGATGCGATCAATTGTGAATTGTAAGCAATGTTAATAAAGTTTGTCTTAAAGAAACTATATGAGTTCACTAAAAATCAATTTCTACCCCTCTTCCATTTTCATTTCCACATTACGAAGTTTCCTTCTTCCGCGCGGAGGAACTCCACGCATTATTTTTTTCTTTATGGTTATATGTTGTCAGTATTTATGACATCGAAAACCATCAATACTGATTGAATATTATCAAATGTTTGTCAGGAACCTTTACTACTGTGAGCAGTTAGTAACCGCGCACCAGCCTTCTTAGTATTGCTGTTACAGCACAACACACACCCTCACTCGGCGATCAAAATTAGGGACTTCAGGCGGCAGACAGGTCAAACTTATAAGTAACATTCCTTATAGTCCCGATTTGGCACCACGTGATTTTCATCAAAATAAGAAAAAATGAATGAATTAAGGGAAGCATTGCCGTAATTCATCACCAGCAAATGCACTGACTGGAATTGAGCAAACGATTAAAGGGGCAATGATGTAGACAGGAAAATATGTATTTAAAACTAGTTTCAACGTACAAAACTTTGTACAAACGCCGATGGAGGTTTTTTTAAAGATATAATACACAATAATAATCTGTAGTATATTTTTTTGTAGAATCGTAATTTTTTTGAGTTCCTACGTTTAAGATGATAAATAAATATGTATAAAGAAACTTTAAGTAAAATCTTATTACCAGATTTAAATCGATCAAGAACCAGCTATAACTATTTCTGAAGAGGCTATATAATTTGGTCTCAATAAGCACTTATAAAAAAGCCGTATCAACGCTTAATCTAAACACTTTAACGCGACAGCTTAAAAAGTTAAAACAACTACTTATTCATCAACCAACCGCAGCCAATTTTTCCTGTTTGGGTGTAGGCATCCGGATTACAAGTGTTTCAAAGTCATTGCCATCATATGTTTCCGTACAATATTACATGCGAAACCGTAAACATACAGGCGTTTCCAATATTATCGTTACTGCCTAGCGAACTCAATTTGGAAAATTAATTACACGGTCTTCGGTCATTATGCGTAGATTTAATTTAATATATTGCGAGATTAAAACGAAACTCAGACGCGCGCACAAACCAGGAGTTAATGAGGCGCGGCTCGCACGGCGAAATTAAACGAACAAAGTTCCGCTCGGCGAGAGTGGATCCCCGCTGGCGAAACAGGTTTATGTGAGAGTTATACATATCACTTTCCTACTTCATCGCTCCGGTTCGCAGATATCATCAAAGTAAACTAAGAACTATACCGAGCAAGATTGCCATCGAGTACGTCCCCAGATAAAATTGTACCATAAGGAAACTCGATCTATTTATCTTGACCGATATATATATTTTTATATTTACTGTTATCCATTTAAATTATCGTGAACCATCATACTCCAGGTACAATAAAACTGGCTACATTTTAGGGTTCAGTACCTCCAAATTGAAAAACCGAACCCTCATAGGATCACTCGTGTGTCTTTGTTCATCCGTTTGTCGCATCGAACTTGCTCTGAATATACAGGACCGATTAAATTGGTGACGCGGCACATGCATACATGTGACCAAGCAGAGAAGGTGTAATATAAATAAATGAATTTAAAATATGAGTCACTTTGAGGGGGTAAAGAAGAAATTAAAGATGAAAGTTATGCAAACTGTATCGATGTGATACATTATAAAATAAAAGCACTTATTGTGAGGGCCTCAAATATGTTTTTTTGTAATTTTAAAGTTATATAAGAAAATAGATGAAAAATCTCCCAACTCCGAAACTACTGTGCCTACAATTTTGAAAAAAAAATACATAAATTGATTCTTTACATACAGATTACAGAAAAACCTTTATGAAGTCTACGGTTTACTTCTGTTTTAAAGTCCAGTATAAATTGATCTCACTGGTACGTGAATATATACTGCATATTAGTTTAATGCTCTCATAAGAGCAGTAATATATAAGCGTCAAACTTAACGTGATCGTAGTGAAACACAATAAATAAAAATCGGTTAAGCATGAGTGGCAATGCAAAGAATCCGAAAATGAAAATGTTCCTTTAAGCATTTTATATAAAATATATTGTGTTGTAACAAAGAACCCTCGGTTCACGAGTCAGATTCATACTTGGTCTTTTTTATATAAGAATATATCTAGAATGTTTCACAAGCGCTAACTAACGAAATAGTGAAGTAATAATTTAATTTTATTATAGCAAAAAAAATAGCTTTGTATATAAGAAGTAAAATTTTAATAGTTTATGCATGTGATTACAATTATTAAACTATCATTTTAATATTTCTATTAATCTAATAATTCTAATAGAATAAAAGCAAAATGAATAAGTCCTATTGGTTCTGAGTATAGATCCCTAAATTTAAATTAAGACACATAAGCCAATTAAAAATTTGGGTGTATGCCCGTGATGTATGTAAAACGTATGTGTTACGTTTTTTTTTTTTGCTAATCAGGGACATATCTACATGTTTGAAGGATGTGTTTATCCAAAGACAAAGCAATAACCGATGACGTTAATCTAAATGCAGCCAGGGATTGATTTTAATATGGAATGTAACGAGACGTGTACAAACACGGCCATATCTGTGTGGAGTTTTGTCAGCAAATGCAGTATATTATGCAATATTCCTGATCGGAAATTATACGCTCCATATTGTTTCACGTGAAACACTTGTAAAAATAAATAGTTAGAACGGAGTCTCTAGTCTAACTTAACAAAATGGCGAACTATTACATTAAAAACACAGTAATCTATAAGAAAGAAATAATTTTCGTATTTTTATATTAAAATTTTAGCCTCAATAGTTACAAAGAGAACTAATAGGAGAACGATTCATTTTCATATATTTTTTAATGAATATTAAAATTATTTACTTTGTAATCGTAAATATATTTATATTCGAGACCTTAAAATTTAAGGATTTTATTTAATATGTCACATGATAGGGTTTGTAAATTTTTTATTATTTCCTAATTTATCCCCAAAAGGGACCTTCATATTGAAATTTCATATATTTACCACGGCACCATGCTCTGGGACGTCAACAGAGTTAACAGTTTCTCAAGAAGAAAATTTTAAAATTGGATTTGTATGATATGAAAATTACATCGAGTACACATGCTGTTACATTGATTACTTAGAACTCTAGGAATGAAGGTATTGATTATATGCGTATTTAGGATCAAATATCGAATTAAAAGATACTTCGATAGAGAGTTAACATGACGAAGGCAGCTTGGCTGAACAGTGTTTAGGAAACTAGGAGTTTCCGATTCTAATAGGCCTTGTGCCAAAGCCGGGGACAGTGCATTGTCAGTGATAAAGTACAGATACACGACGTGGTCTTTACTGTCCGTAAACGAATTCCGAGCTACTCGAAGGTTATTGGAAATAATTATATCAGGGCTTTTCGGCGAAATTAGATTTGGCTCAAAGAAATCGCCAAAAGAATAAGAGAAACCGACATTATTCAGAGAACCAACAAATTAAATTTGCAGTATACGCGCCACATCACCATATAACTACCGACAAAGAAATATTCTTGAGCAATGATCATGAACTGGAAATCAGCGCATGATTTCCACTGAGAGGACTGACGACTTGTTAGGATCGAAGAACCATCGTTGGTTACAGATGGTCAAGATCATAGCAATATTGACGAATAACATGTCTAGCAGTGAACGTAGGTGGCAAAATGAACGAACGAACAAAATAAAATTTATATTAGAATTATATATATTATATACGCTTTGGTATACACATTAACCGATTACAGTATCACGTAAAATTGTTAGCCCTCGAGACCTTAGCTAGTTTACATCGAGAGCGTGCATTTTAAAATATTTATACTGGAATACGCAATAAATTCTAATATTTAATTGTATGTTAAAGTTTACGATATCATCAGAAACTAAATTTTGCAATTAAAATTACGACACCATTATGAGTCACCTTAATGTGTTCTCATTCTATAAGTATGTATGTTCAATTATGTACATATGTTCAATTTATATTTAATTTTATTACTTATTTTATGATTACTTTCTTAATACAGCATACCGATTCATGAAAACAATGAAATTTTGTTTTTTTCTTGTAAGATACAATACAAATCGAAAATGCATTGTTTTATATAATATTTCCTATAATAGTTTCATTTAATATAACATAGTAGCTCTCGTCAAGCGTTTCGCTAATTATACAATAATTATATAACCTCGTTGTGTTGCAGCGGCTTGGAGAATGATAATAGCGGCAAGGTGGTGTTGCACTGCGGAATATCGATCGCGCCGATGCGTGCCGCGGAGCGCCGCGCCGGCACTCCCGCGCCAAAGCCCTCCCGAAAAGCTGCGATGTATTTTAACCGTTCGCTTTATCTGCTTCATTAAAATTAACGCTTGTAGTAATATCAGGAAAGTTCGTTATTTTCACGATATGTTTTTGTGTTAATAACGTTTATCCCGTTAATTGGAACAAATAATGCTAATGACCAGAAATATTAATGATTGCATGATGTGTTTTATCGATTATTATTAATCTATTTTTAATTAAATGTTTTTACAGCACTTGCCTTATCAAAAATAAAAAATAATTACAGTAATTAAAGTGAATTTTAGATTATGAATTCACAAAATAAAACAAACAGTTAGTAACAACATATAAATAATATGTAACTTTACTTTCAGCATATATTAAATATGTGATAGAATATAATAATGTTGCTTACATACAGGTTAAAATAAATAAAAATATCAAGAAATTAGGAATATTGAGTTAAGCACTCATTAAAACAGCACCATGTGAAACTTTGTATCTGCTTTGGTACAAATTGAAATTCATAGATTATTCCTTAACATATGATTTTGAGTACGCAGGAGCAACAAAATATTTATTGTACATATTAGCATAATAAATACGATAGCTATAAATTACATTTCATTTTGCAAAACTACGTGTCTTTAATTATGTATAGAATGTGAATGACTACAAAATAAGTGCCATCAAGTCATTGGAAGGATATAATTTTAAAATGATGAAAAATATTATAACACTTCTATTCAACTTCGATTCAAAATAAAAGTTTCATGGGCTCTGCAAAACTATAAGCAGTTTTCATTATTCAAAATACAAATAATATTACAAGAAATTATCTTGTAATTATAATAGTTCATACACAATTTGCGACAATCAGTAAAAAATCGATGCACTAAATATCGATGAAGTCGTATGATATTGAAACGATAATTGTTAAGCTTCTCTGGATCGTTTCAAGATGCGCTTACTTACGTCGTAGGTCAAAGTCCTTGACACGCACGCGAGACGAGTCGCGTGGCGCGACATGGGAGGAACAGTACCACGAGCGATGCCAACAAAAAAATTGGCACGCGGCACCATCGGTAGAAATAGGGCAATAAACTCAATGTGCTCGGCAAAGTTATCAGTACCGCGACAAGCAATATGGTCGTTAGAACGTTGGTCACTGACAGTTCTAATGACACATCACTGGTTGGATGTCTTATTAACGAATCGACAAATGCATTGATGATAAGATTAAAATACAATGTAGAATAAACGAAGATCATAAAACTAAGACTAACAGCATCATTAACTCATTAATGTTTATGATAGTCTTTGAATTCGCAACTTTCATTAATTACATGTTGTTTCCTAATTTCGTTCTTCATGTGTTATTTCGATGGTAATTCCGTGTTATATGTAAGTAGTATCATTTTATTTATTCAATATAGTTTCGTGTGATATTTTGATATATGAATATTTATTTAATTTAATTGGGGTCAAATATCGACTCTTCTTTAGAAAATTGAAAAAGTTGTTGTTTTTATTATACAATGGACTACACATTAATTCAAAAGTACCACTTTTGAATCACTCACAGCATCAATTTCAAATTATGTTAAGAAACAGCTTGGCCGATTCATTCTTATTTCAACAATCGATATAATGTATATAGTAACCTTTTATTAAATACACTGTTATCTGTCAATAAATGTGTATTATGCCCACTCTACATTAAACATACTGTTTAATGTTTATT
>BGZK01002905.1:0-37871 GCA_005406025.1 Eumeta japonica | reverse complement strand
CAAGATTGAGCGAATTTGGTTCTTAAGTTTTAGGACGTGCAGCTTTCGCTACTAGTTGAGAATTTAATATTTAAGAATCTAATATTACATTATATAGAGTGTTATTCTTTAGAAACGGAAAATCTTGTTGTCAATTGCGAATATCATATGATAGTATTTTTTTATCACTATGGTATTTAGTTATTTATACTAAATGTTAATATTATTATCACTTATTATAGTATTGTGCATGTGAATGCAACTAACCTTCAAAAAACATAACATAGAATTCAAGGCTTTAAAATAATTATAATGGATGACATTCTACACTTTGAAAAATATACAAGTCGTTTAGCTTATCACCTGCATACATTTTAACTACCAGAATCGGCTGGTTGAATTATTTTAAAGATATTCAATTCTCTGCATATTCGTAAAGATAAACATTTTATTCAGTCATATATATCTATATTAGTTATGACCATTATTTTGCCCGTGTTAAATAGTTCCCCAGTGTATCGAAACCTTTATAAGTCTTCGCATCTGCACCCTTTACCCGATAATGTTTTATAAATATTGATAACGCGCCTAGAAGATGGATGACCGGCACGCGCTACGACAATTGATTTAAAATTAAATAGGATATTTTAAAATGATTGATTAACATTTGAGAGGTGGAGAGCGCGACGTGTGACGTGCGACGCCAGTCGTGACGTCACGCCCCGTCACCCTTTACATGGGAACGGCGGCGAAAGCAAAACGCCGAGGGGGCGTCGGAAAGGGTTTGTTTGACTCGCGGGATTATTTTAAATCTTTCACGGATATTACATTGTTAAGGAACGAAAGTAAACACAGTTAACTGTCAGAGGATGGTTCCGTAGTCGCGTTACAAATAAAAAATAATAGCCATGTGAAAAATAAAAGTGTATATAAATTTCCATTAAAGCTAACGTCTATATTGATCCTGTCCTACAATAAGAGGTCCCGATTTCGTTGCCGATCCTGATCTTGATTGCAGTCCTTGTCTCGGTTTTAATTCCGATTCTGCTGTCGATTGATACTCAAGCGGGAGTAGTTGTGGTCAGAGCACTAACTCTATATTACCTAGTAATAACTATATTACTCTAAAATTACACAAGGGAATAAGCATTTTGTTGCATGAAATATTATGACTAATATTACACATTTCGGAGTGTTGATTTTAGATCTGTAGTCAAGTTTTTGTATCATCTTTAGTTTTTGAGATGTAATGAAAACGTGATTTACAAGAAAAATATCTTTATTAAAGGAAAAAATTACAAAAACAACTACTACTTATCAAAAAAAATATCTTTTATAAGATTTCTTTGCTTGATTTGGTTCGCAAGGACTGTTTCTAATGTTCCAGTAGTTGTCCGCCATCATGTTAGCATTCCCGTGACCCTGGTACCGCTTTTCCATGGTTCAAATATCTTGATGGAGCTGTTTCCCTTGTTCCTCACTCAGATCAACAAGGTTTGAGGGAAACGGTCTAAATGATTGTGGAGCTACCTTAATTCTCATATTACAAACCAAGCTGCTGAAAAAGCGACAATATCTGTT
The DNA here is from genome assembly GCA_005406025.1 of Eumeta japonica. Taxonomy (NCBI): domain Eukaryota; kingdom Metazoa; phylum Arthropoda; class Insecta; order Lepidoptera; family Psychidae; genus Eumeta; species Eumeta japonica. Next base: position 36,311 of record BGZK01002905.1, on the reverse strand, counting down.
CAATGTGTTCCGCATAGCTTACATACTTTTTGTATCCTGGAAAATTTTATGCAATCCAAACGAATTCATTCCAGCCATTTATTCAATGTCAGTCGTATAACTATTAAAGTTTTCATCCTTTAATTACCTTTTTATTTGTGACCCTCAAAAATTTCAATTTTCAGTTTCTCTGTCCTTAAATTATGGAATTTTTCAGAGACGTATTTAAAATAATCACCATCCTTATTCACAGCTTTAACATATTTATGTATTATGCAATTCCTAGGCACTAGTGGCTCATTTATTACATTTAGTTTTCCTGGGACCATAACTTGCCTAGAAGGCCAGTCTTTTCTAACAAAGTGCTCAGACTTAGCTCTGCTGTTCCGCGAACAGGTAAAACAGGGATATTTTGTATAGCTTCCTTATCGTTTGAGAAGGAAATTTCACCATTTTTTGATCTACATATATCAGCTACTTGTATTTGTTGTGTTTAATTCTTCCTGTAAAAGAAGCTACAGTAGCATATTCTCCTTTGACTTTAATTGAATATGTAATCGGTAACGATCTTAGCTATTGACTGTTATGCATAAGTACCTACAAATTTCAGGCTACGTTTAGAGGAATCAACAAATAAAGGCCATTCATTTGGATCATACGTTTGTATTTCCATTGCTTTCAATAAATCAGGAATATCTGAACAATAAACAAAGAAGCAATTCTACCTCTCTTTTACGTTAGTACGAAATTCTCGTTTCTTTGATTAAAGATTTCTTTGCGTTAATCGAGAAGCTAAAATTTCGGATGCTTTTTTTTAAAAAAGGACAAGGTCTCCGAATAATATGCTGAGTTCTTCCTAATTAAAGGGCTGGGGAAGAATTATCTGGATCAAAATCAGTTGTCCCACTTTCATCACTTGAAGAATTTTTATTTCTAAATCGTAATGATTTTGTGTAGATGAAGATGCTTATAGTACCGATGCATCGCCGGATAGCACGACTGGTCCGGTAACAGATAACAATTTAAAATAAAACTGTTTTGGACCGGTTTCTTTTGTTAATCCCTTAATAATTACTAGTGTTAATTTATATCAACCATGCAAAAATAACAGTCATCTTGATGATTTGAAGGTTACCGCCAGATCATTGGTATTTTCTACTTGAAATGGAGTTTTTTCTTAATAACCTTAATCTCAACGACTCCACGCATATTTTAAATACCATATATACCATATAAGGCACCCAGTACTTGTCGTGTGTGTCTAAAGAAAATCCAAAATAATCGAAATACACCCGCTTTACGAATCCCAACACAGTCTGTTATCTTCAAATCTATATTCACCACAGATGTTACAGAAACAGTTGGTGATCATTTTTACAAATATTTTGTTACGTAGACATTGTTAAAAAGACGTTTTCAGAAAGAACTCGCTTCTATGAAAGTTAAGTGGAATTCGTACAAAATACGGCCAACAGTATCTCAAAACTAGAGTTGCTAAAGAAAATTCGGGTCGATTTTAAATCAGCGACCTCGAATTAGTAAACAACAACCATAAAATTCCATGCAACCAAAAATCCAATACTATTCCCTTTTTAACAGCTCGAGTGGAAGTGTCGATAAAATACGTTAAAATATTAAGCGCAATTACATTGAAAAAAAGCGTAGACTAAAAATATGTATTTATTTGGCACAGGCGTGAATGTTACCTTTTGGTTTATACTTCAAGGGGAACGGGGTATTTTGAAATGTTTTTAGTATTTATTATTTATATAATTTAATGAAAAATATTATATTAGTTATTTAATCTTGATGAAGATAGTTCAAGTACTAGAAATTATGGTCAAACAAAAACAGTTGCGCCAGTTCATAGGAAATATATGAAGATATTTTTTTACAAAAAAGAGAAATTAGCTGTTTTTTACTGAATTATAAAATTCTATTATTTGAGAGAAAATATCTCTATTTTCCAAATTCTAATTTCCCTTCACATTTTATTACAACCAAAGTGAAAATATTCTGCTTCACTGAAAATCGATCTGTAATGAGACATTTTCTATTAATAACGTTCACGATTTCAAATGTCGGCAAAAACCCGAAGAACTATTGGAAAAACTTCGCTTATTGTCCAAAGACAAAAGCCTTCAAACAGCGCAATTGGCGCTTATAACAAGGCACTTTCTAGAGAGCACACAGATCAGTCACAGGTCACCCCCTTCACACTCCTGATTTGACAACGTGTCACTTTTTTCGTTCTACGAAGTGAAGAATCGACTCAATAGAAAACAGTTTTCGTCACCGGAGGATTGCATTGGAGAAGGCGAATGCAGAGGTGTCTGATACAGACCGAGAATTTTTTTTTTAAACTGGTCTAGACAAATAAAATTTTGTAAAAGACGCCGATTGCCTGTTCTGTCAAAATATTTGATAAAAATAATTACTTTTGTATATTTTTTGTAATATCGTCAAACCTTTTGAGTTTCCTGCGTAAATGAATTTATACTTTTGGGGTACGATTGGTATTTACGAATTTTGTCTTTTGTTGTGCCTCAAGAACAACAATCTGTCTCAAGATTATAATTATTAAGCAAGATGTGTGTTAATATTAACGTCAATATGTGTGAATATCAAAATATTGATTTTTCATTAACGTGAATTAAAAGTTTTCAGTATATTTTTTACTTATCTGTTGATTTCGAACGGTTTTAGTAAAACTATTTCAGAACTATTAGAAAACAGTGGAATTTAACTATCACAATACGATCGTTACTTATTTATGTTATGAAACGACTGTAAACAAGAAAGGAAATGTAGAATTAAATACTTTTAGCAAAGGTATTTCAAACTGCACCTAACACAAATATAAATAATATTTGTCACTATACATTTCTCGCGACATCTCATGTACTCCTACCGAATATCTTAACTATCCACCAATCCGTTAGGAGACTATTAGAAATGAGAATTTAATCCTCATTCAGACAAGTTCGTGAGCTCGCGCCGTTCCCGTATGCCGCTCCTCTAAAAGCCTTAATTTGTTATATCGTCACAGCACTCGTGTTTTAAAGACGAGCCTCTCGGTTACATTATGTAGATACAGAGGCTGTACGAAGAAGTTAGATAATATTCAAATGGTACATGTAATGAACCCCTCCCTCTGGCCCCCGCCACTCCGTCAACGGCCGCCCGGCGTTCTAGCGAGCAATACAGAGTGTACTGGTGGTGACAAAATTTTCGCATATTTTTTAGCATGTTATCAATTATAATGACGAATCTGTTAATGTACCTCAGAAATATAGAAAATGACGAAATACGTAATCACAACGGCGCGCTCGACGCCACGTTAAAAATTTTTTGATGGTTTGACCGAGTTCAACTAAATAAGGTTAAAGATGTGCCTTTACGTGAATCGTTTACCATGAAAACTTATTTAAAACAGATATATTTATTTGTACCTGTGCGTATCAAAGTAGACGATCGGGGAAATTACTATTAAACTACCTTCGTAATACTTATATACAAATATTTTAACTATGTTGTATCGTATACTTTTGAATTATTATCAACTAAAATAAACAACAATTTAAATATTTTAACAAAGAAGAGTGTAGTACTTTATGGTAAGTTTGTTCTTTACTCAAAATACATTCATGTGTATAGGTCAATAAATGCAATTAGACGTATAATTGAGAATTTTACATATTTAGCTTTCATTCAGATCTCCATGGAACAAGCACGAACATAATAATATTTTAATGATTAATTTCTAATAATTAATTATTAAATTATCAATTATTACATGAAAAATAAAAATTATTGACAGAATTTTATTTAGAACGATCACTACTACTCTATGCATTAAGCTATAACAATCGAGGAAATGTTAAGGCGGATGATACACACTAACACGGATGCGGTTTCAAGTTTCTATTCTCTTTTGTTTATATCCGCATTAAGCACAATACCACATTATTTATCGACACATAACGAAAAGTGTTATCCATACACTGACGAGCATTATCAATCTACGACAATTTCTATGGACACTTCCGTAATGAAAACGATCAAGACCTTGACATCCGCACTGTACACGTACCGGAGCCCCGAGGGTTGGCTCGACAATTCCTCCTCGGGTAATTCACTGGGATTTAATTTAAATTAGTTTTGGCTTGGCTATTTCTCCACGCCGGCGCTCTCCGGACGGAGGCGCGTCGGGAGGGCGAGAGGGCGAATGGGGCGAAGCGGGGCGAATCCGTGGCTCGGCTCCAGCGGCGGCGGCGTGCAAATAGGAGAAATGACTCCGGGCCGTGGTAATTATTTGGGAGTTTTCCGAGTTTGTTTTCGTTAAACGCCCTATCCCGCAATTACCGTGCACGGTTATAGTACGTCGGTGGGATTTATCGGGGATTTTCAGCTGGTATTACTTCGGCTGTGCGTATACTTAAACTGGATTAGCGCGGGCTCGCGGTTGTGGTATGTCAAAGTTCGCTGTGATAATACGCGAACATAAAATTAAAATTTTGATCGTCCAACTTTAGTCAATGCGTATGAAGATCTTATAACATTCTTGCATAAGTGCGATTTACAACTCTTTTCAAAAATAATATCTCTCTATTATTTATTAGTTCATCATAAATCGATTGAAACCTTTATTTAATGTCAGTCATAACTTTTCACTCCTAAGACTATACTATAATACATTCTTATATTAGAGAGATATTTTCACTATCTTTATAATATTCATGAATTTTTCATACTGAAAATTTTATCTACGCACTAATATAATTTTCATAGGTACATATAACTTAAACAACTTTAAATTTATTGTGGAAGCGTGCAAATTATTGCTTTCGAATAGATATACAAATAAAATTTTGTTCATGCCTAACATTCAGAGTTGTTTTAAATCCAAAGAAATTAAGTTATCAATTACAAGGCCCAAATGACTAATATAAAGCACCATACACGTCCAGTATTTTATAATCACGGACACGACAGATGCGCTCGTTACGTTTATGGCGCCTTTGGGAGCTGGCGATGCAGTGGGGAGGAGGTCTGATGAATAACTATACGACGGAGATACTCACAGACCTGTGTGTAGTTAGTTTGTGATTAACTTTCGGTTATTAGATATCGAGGTTGCAAGACGCAGTGGAACACCAATATAAACAAAGATAACGCTCTTTGAATACTTTGCGTATATATGGAAATATGTGACGTTGCTTATCTAAAACATATTAACACGCAAACTACGAATTAGTTTTCAAAATATTATTTATAATATTTATTTACGTGCGTTTGAAAAAATATGAATCATGTACATTTGAGTGCAAAGGTTAATACAAGTATTGTATATTATCATGATATAAAAATGTAGTGTCAGCAAAATTTACCAAAACAGCATGATAAGTTAAGAATCAATATAAATATACAAATGGATTTTGAAGTTACCCTTCTTATGACAAATCAAAATATATTTTAAAAATGTAACTACTATTTAATTTACTTAAATAATAATTTACTTAATATAACTACTATTTAACTTTCTAAAAATATTATTTTTAGAAAGTGTCAAAGTGACACATCACGAAGGTTCACTATTGTTATTATTACACTCCAACGGAGATGCATCTAGTGTTTAATTCAGTTCGTGTATAATACGTATCGTAAACATGACATTTATCAAGTCGTAATAAATATACGTTTATATTATTTTTTATTTATCAATTTTTTATTTATGCAATATATTTTCTGTACACGAATTTTCAAAGACTGGTATTTTAACTCTGAATGTTATTAATTCACGCTAAACAAATATAACTTTTAACGTAGGCATATAAGTATGCACCTACATTTCCATTTTATTGAGCGTTTTAATGCGAGTTTCTAGTAAATACCGCATATCATGATAATCAACTTATTTCGTAATTTAAACAACACGAATACGAAATAAAACGATAATTATAAATATTAGAAAAATCAAATATGACGAACCGTACATTAAATAGTAGTTACTAAAGCTAACCAACCAACACAATGACGCTCTATTGCTCTGCGAACAGTCAACTACACATACCGTTTAGGGTTTGCCGGTCCGACCCGGAGGACCGCGCAATAATATCTCTTAAACGTCAGGTGTCCGTTTATAGAGGATCGCGTTCGCTTCCAGATAACGCCGCTAAAAGTATCGCATCCAGCCAACTGACAGCAGTGACTGGCGGCACATGTTTAATTATAGTTATCCTTTTGGCTGTACCACGTTGCGATACGACTGCTAACACGAAATACAGTTTCAATATTCATCGACAATTTATTCACAATTTGTTATTACAGTACAAGTGCGAAAAATTCAATGTACGATAAAGCATAGCATTAGAGTAAACGTTTTCACTTCATAATATAGTGTATCGCGAATCCAAAGACAGAAGCGTTATCTGTGTTGTGAATGGTCGCGATCGATACCGAATGGAAACACATCTGCGTTATGAATCAAATTATATATTATGATTATTCTGCTGTGATATGTGTGTTCCATCACAGCAGGATAATCATAATATATAATTTTGATATGGTAATTTAAATATTAAAATTGATATTACTAATCATTATTTTTTAATGGAATTAATGAAGACGATTTCGATTTTAAAGGATTAGAGACGAGAGTGGAGGCTTTTACTATCGCTAAATTTATTATTCTACTTTAAAATGTAGTCCCTTCTGAAATTTTTAATAGTTCACTCTAAATACATAACGTTTTAAAATATGGCTACAGTTTTCTGTAACTATTAAAAATATTAGTTTAGGTCCTGTTACTCCGGATCTTAATAATAAAGCTTTGGACGGAAAAATAAAAAGTTGTTTTACACAGTGCTTAGAAAAACTGTTATAATATATACCATAGTGGACCTTCATTTTTCACATTTCATTTGATACGTCTAATTAACAATCTATGTTTATAAACTTTCTTCCTGACGTTTTCATCAAACCCGTAATGACACCCACTATTATTAAACATGTGGACTTTAGACTGTAATATCTCTATAAAATGAAAGCGATTTTAATTTTGGAATATAAAAAAAAACAGTGTCAAATGAACACAAAAACATACACCACATCAAACGTATGGTTTTCGAGCTTCAGTACTAAAAGTAAAATAAAAGCTAATATTTTCATCTTAAAAATATATTTGTGAGTGTCATACTTAACAATAAACTTTCTGATCTTTCATAAAATAAATATGATATCCTGCTCCTAGTAAAGTATTTTATGATTTACTCTTATGCTCATGGATGTAATAGACGTACAAAATGCAAGATATGCAATATATTACTCAAAGTGCGCACTGTAAACTAACGCATTACACACATACATTTAATTCAAATTAGTACCTCCACCGACTGTCATCCTGTCAATATTAGTGATTTCTATGTTGCTGACATTGCCAAATATTTCTTTTATTCTTTGTAGAATTCAATTTCAGAAAACAGTGATAGCTATTAACATTCAATGTGATAATATTAATCAATGATATAAATTATAAACTTCTTTACACAGACATTTATCTACTATCCATATTGTTAAACAATCTGATACATTGCATTGGCTTGGTCGTAAATATATTCTGCGCTCATTTCATACCTTGCGTTCTTCATTTTGTTTTGATAAATTAATTACTTTATTTCGCGTGATCTGCAGCATTATTTTAACATTAACAGTTATTGAAGTGAAACTTTTTATCAGGGTTGGAAAAATTTAGTGTAACATTTTCGTTACGCGTCATTTTTCTTATCCCTACCACGCGATTCGAAGTATACTTTCTCCAGCGGAGTAGGATTTAGTAAATGTCTCCAATGTATTTTGCAGGCCCGTTTTGAGTAGTTACATTTGGCAGGTTATTTCAGGTTAACCTGATTTTGATTGAATATCAGTGAGTTGGTTTCATTAATTAAAAATATATAATAACGATAACAATAATAGTAATAATTCTATTATAATTAATGAAATGCTATAATCTTAGTAGCAGAAAGGTGAAATAATTGTATATTTTTGTATCCATGTCTATGATAATAAAAGCCTTTAGCATAAACTTTATCTAATTTAGCTTTATTCAACCCATTTCTGTGAAGTTGTAAATAGTAAATCATTTATCGAAAAATGATGTGTAAAGAAGTTCTCTTCTGGCACGTGTGTACATAATACACACACACTTTTTCTAAATAGAAGTGCATTTATTTTTACGTTATTTTGTTATGGTTAGAACAATGTAACAGATCTGTCTGTAACCCACCTCCGTTACAAGTTTTAATGAAAATACTGCGAGCGTCTGTTGCGACAGCGATGAAGCGATGGATGTCAAGGTCAATGGAGTTTGCAACGATACCTATCTTCTAACTTCAGCTGCATACAGGTTGTAAACGCACATCATTTTAAATTTTATCGCATCGGCATTCCTTTTTTTAAGTACATTTATTTAAAAATGTAATTAATATGCCAGTAATCGTTGTTGTCTCAACAGACAAACAAATTTTGATAACAAGGTTCTTGACTCTTATTCATTAACCGCATAACGTTATTTCGAGGATACATAATTTAAGATACAATTTAGGTGGTTGTCATTTAATTATTATTAATTTTTTGAATAATGCAAACATTATCAATAAAAAATAATATGCTTGATACAGGTGAGAAAGTTATGCATAACTGACGTAAAATACTTAATTAAAGCATGGCTCACTGTTGCGTTCCGCCTGAGCCGTGAGGCGAGCGAGCGCGCAACAATGAGGAGATCGACCTAAGCCCAGCGTCGGCTTGTGACTCATCTATCTCTTTATTGTATAATTTAAGTAGAAAAATATGAACTTGTATTACACAAAATAATGATAATTCAGTGATAATAATTCAATTCTTTCACAAAAGAATGCAATTTTTATCAATGTTTTCTTATGACATTATCACGTAAATTTATTGTCCGTAAACCGATTTTACAGACAACTAATTTATTTATGCTGTTTTGAATTTCATAAAGTCAGGTTTACCTTCCTTGATTTTTATTACACTTCAATTAAAATATCAAGAAGACTAACACTTCGAATAAAAAAACATCGACCAGCATGCATCATTTCCATTTAAAATTATACACAATGAATTTAACGTATGTTAAAATTTACAAATAATGTAGTATTAAAATAAATTATTTATTTATAGCTAAAATACTCAATAATATTGTGTGTTTTACTCTTATTATTCAGTTCTTTTTAAGATTAATATTTTGAATATCCTTCAGGGACTTGTTTTTAATTGTACTGAATTGAATTGATTTGTATTGATTGAAGTTGAAGCAAAATGTATATTACATTAGTTAATATATTAAGAAATTTTTAATTACACGTCTCAACATATTTAATATGAAAACTGAAGTGGGATTCACTATGAATTTTTGTAGGTTATATGCGATGTATTGCCTTCATCTCTATCTACACTACAAAAAACTTAGAACTTATAGTTTCTATATTATATATCATGATAAGCCATAATTTTCGGTAAACATAATAATTACAAGATAGACAACGTTTTATAAAGGCTAGGACAAATATTTTCCAAAATCTATTGAATTCACTCTTCATTTTCATAACATTATAAAATTTGTATTTGCAATTTAGATTATGCTATTTTAATAATATTGCTATGTAACTAAAAAATTATGCTATTTAATTATTCAACAGGAAACATTTTTGTTTTGTTTTGCACTTACATTATCTAATTCTGTCAGGTAGTCGGATTGTCAAATGTCAGGTTGGGCGAACTATCCCTATCTCTGTTATATAACATGCAAAACAATTCACAATATTTTGTATTTCCAGTAGACGCACGCCCACGTTCAATACTTAGCTTTACATTTTTGAGTTGTTATTTATGCATTTTCATAATATACATAACTATAATTACATGGCATATCAACTTTCCTGCGTGTTACATTAACTATCTGCTTTGCATAATAAAGTTAACCTTTAATGCGTCTAATCTAGTGCGAATTAAAAAAATGACACTGTAATTTCTGTATTTTGACTTTTATTTTCTCGCTATGCTACGTAAGTAATTGACATCATTTTGTTCCCTGTTATGTGTAAATTTCAGAAATCCTTTTGACAGTTTATATTTTTTGACATAATTTTTATTCAAAGTAATGGAAATATTCCAAAAATATCGCCGAGAAATATATAAAAGATCTTTGTAGTCAACTACAAAGTTATAATCTTATGTTCTTAGCTTAACTAAAGTGAAAAGCATGCTAAGGGTTAAAGGTATGAGGGTGGGTAATGTCATGTCGCAAGCGTCACCTTAGGGCATCGGGTTAAACCCTTTGCAAATAGCCTAGCCTTAAATCGCTATCTGAACTTCAGACCGAAAAATTGTATTCTTTCAAACTAAAAACAAAAACACCTCGTAATAGTGATGGATTTGCAAAGATAAAGCAGATGTGCTATCAGCAACGTCCACTTTCATAAAATCTACCTAATGATATGTTGCCTATTATTAATATTATATAAAAATCCAAATTACCTAAATTTCCTCTTTATATACAAGCCTACAAGTGAAAAAAAAATTCAAGACCATTAAATGTTTTATATGTAGATTGAATTGAAAAGCACAAAAGAAATGTCGAACCTGATCTTCTACGCCAAGACAACTTGAATGTAAACCATATTGTGATAAAGAATAATATTTCACTTCAAAAGCGTGATAGACTGTTCCCTCGTAAATTAGTGAATAAAATTGCTTTTATTGTCTCGACATTATGTGATTGGTATCGACGGTAATGGACTCGGAATGGATCGTTCGATTCTGATTACGAGTAAAATCTGAACTGAACATGATGGGGATCCGATGATCCTGATAGTGATAGATATTGCCGAGGATTGATATTGATGCGTAGATATTCCACTCTTTTACCTTTTAATTAAATAATTATATTCCTGATTTTATCTATTCATAATCCCCTGAGCATGTGCCACAATATATATATATATATATATATTTTGCAGTATTAATTTATTACATTTTGCATTTGTTCCTTTGTAACAACTCAAGTGAGAGTAGGTAATATGTGGTGGTTTTTAAATCTGTTCCTGACGTACATGTTCACTTTTGTATTTTTCCCAAATTAATTAATGATCTTCAGTCATTTTTCCATGGTATTTTAACTATTGACCTGCAAAATAGACAGTATTGGGAAGTACATAATGTTCACTACACACATTTCAGGAATAAGTGTCACTGAATTCATCAATTAAAACCATAAAATACGTTCTCGTATGCAATCGGAGCTTATGTATGTTTCCTGTGTATTAAAAGTATTTACTGTGGCAACCTGTTATAGGAAAACTGAGAATGTAATCCGTGTCGGTTGCGACGTAAAAAAATAATATATTGCCCGAAAAGCGAAGAAATCGTGAATTATGGGAAAGCTCGGAACGTCGGAACTCCTTGTACGGGAAATAAGTAACTTGATTTCCCAACTTGGGGTATCTACTTAAAACTCTTGTTTTCATGTGCAAAAGCTTTGCCGAGCTTTTTTCTTTCAAATAAACTATTTGTAATTTTGAGGTACAAAACATAATGTTACTGAACTGTAATATAAATATTGTGGGTTTTCGATGTGTAACCCTTATAGTTTTGATAATTAATAAATTATGCATGTTAAAAAAAGCTAGGCAGTCATGAGGAGTGCTGACGGGGGTGCAAACTTAAAACTATAATATGACGGTGGGTTTTTTTAGATATTCAAATAAATTGTTGTATTATAAATTAAAATTACACAATTTTAAATTAAAATTGTGTACATTATTCTGATGGCTGTGACATCTATCGGCACTCCGAGCAATAATTATATGAATTATCTTATGGTTTTTTTTTTATTGCCAAAACATGCGATAGGCTGCGCTAATCCAGTATTGATTATGAATACAATTTTATTATAAATATAATGAACATGCATTTATGTATACGCATAATATCTGTACTCAATTCACTTCATTCTCTGTATCATTATCACTCACTTCAACAATATTCGAGCTATTTGTACCGTCAATCATTTGATTATGTTCTCAAAATGATACAGTAGGCTTATGGTAACTAAAATAAGAAACAATATTTCTATATGAATACATTAATATATTTTATACTTAGTTTTGCTGCACAGTAATCATATATTTGAGCATCGTAAATAACTACCAAAGAGGAACACGACTTAAATGACGCACAGTACGCCACGTCACGTAACGGTGTCGGTCACGAATGCTTTTGAATTGCAGCCCATCCAACCTGCTTAAAGAAGTTTTCACTTGAAAAAGATCTAAAGAATAAATTGTAACATCACATGTTTCTGATTTTAGTCGACAAACCTAAAATGACAAGGAAATTAAACTTCAACGGTAGTACTCTTTACTCGCTCGCTCCTCTCGTGTTCATTTTCCTTTAAAATGATATAAAAATCTACTTCATGTTCTTATTATCATCATGGCCTAATGAATACTAACAATAATCGGTATTTATGTTATACATACTCTATACTCAATAGTTAGTTCCAACTGACCGTTTAGGATGTGCCAGTTTCAGTTCTAGAATTTTGATGCAGGTTGTCAAAGAAGATCTGCCGTGATTTAAGTGGAACTATAAGAAAAGTGTTAGTTTTAAAACTAACTAGACAGTTAGTAACTTAAGTTTCTAATTTCGAAAATTGAAAGTTTCTGACTTTTAATTTATTTAAGTCGGTTATACGGACAAAAATTCGCGATGAATTCTATAAGTCACAAACAAAATAACTACAAAACACTATCTAGATGATGTCATTACAATTTCAACGATCTCTTTGTACGATTTTAAGCTATTTTATTTTGTACTTACTAAATGATCTTTAAGCTACTTTAAACTTAGCGAAGAGCGCACGGAGAAATAAACTGTATTTTATACTAATAAATAAAAAGAGAAATAGCCCGTATTTGTTGTTACATCGCAATAAACGGCCGATACGTCGCGTAATGACGCCCGCGCCGGGGACGATGAAAAATAAATAAAAATAAAACGCCACGCGCGTTGGGAAAATGAAAAGTCACTTGACGAGCGCGCTCCCCAGCCCCGCCCCTCCTCCCTCCCCCTCCTGCCCCCGCGCCCCGGCTACCATGGCTATACCCTTATGTAATACACGACGTGACTGGAGGAAATAGAGGAACGATATTGTGAATAAAAAAATTTCAGTATACTACCTACAGTAGGTAAAATATACCTACTTAGAAGAAAATGATGTTTTCGTTGATAATACGACTTTTCGATGTAATAAACCCGTATCTCTATTTATTATCCAAATAACGAAAGCTAAGGAGAAGGTTAGTATTTTGACAGTCTACGTGTGTTCTGTGTTACATTGAAACGTAACACACAATACGCAGTGGTTGCTTCACGAGCTTTAAATTTTTCAAACGTTTTGGAAAATCGATTATTGCATATGTATTATTTATTCTTAAATACGCTAGAGTTCTATGAAAATGGATGGCTTTAAGGAAAAACTAAATAAAAACATCATAATGTATTATGTATTATGTCACGTCTAGCATCCGTATAATTTTAGGTACCTATGGGTCGACTCCAAAGACGTTGCGAGACTTCAATACATAAATAAACTTCCAGTATTCTCGAAGCCTCGATTGAAGATTTTCAACCAATATTGGAATGGGTACAACACACTGAGTATTGGACCTTTTTCGTTTTACTTATGTTCATTTTAAAAGCATTTAATTACATAATTGCCTGAGATGTGGCGCCGAGGCAGCGGTTCTGGAATTATAAATAAGCTATGTTGGACTGAAGTTATTTAAACGTAAATACGTATTTGATCAACGAATTAGCGATAGCAGTGATATTGACGCCAGTAAAGATCTATGCCGTGTTGTGGGATGTATGAACAAAATAAAAATTTTCCTAAATACACTCATAAATCTAAGTGCAACAAATAGAGGGTGCGATTAACATAATCAAAAATAAATAACAGTAAAACATTCCATTGTTGTCTTGTATCACCATCAAATTGTTAATCCTGTATTACCCTTGCGATTGCGTCCATAGCCGCACTCGCCCGGGCGCGCTGCCGGCACGTGGCCCTCTATAGCTTATATCCCTCAATATCCCGATATGTCCTGTTATCGCGTTATCTCTGAATCGGCTCATCCCGGATCTGCGTGTCCTGGGAATGCCGAACCCTCTAATAGTTTCCTATTGCGCAACGTGACAAATATATATATATATATATATATATATATATATGTCTACTTTTTTATGGAGCCACGCTAGCCACCAGAAAAAGTGGTATGTTGCCAAACTTTTACGAAAAAATAAGATATGCGATGGATGGGAGAGTGGGCCAACGTAACTCTTATTTAGTGGATTTTTGTTATTATGACTTTACACTTATTATTATTTTTTTTATCACGCATTAGATATTTTTACTAATCCATTAAATAGTACATTAGGTTAAACAGTGTGGCCGAAGTTGAGGAAATGTGTGTCTGTTTCTAAAGATTATTTTTGTGTCCATAACGTTGGGTAGACTGGGTACGGTTGAAACGATTTGGCCTTTATCGTTCATGGTATTATTGTTTATAAACCTAGCGATGATGATGTTATGTCAAATTTAAGAGCGTGTTTCTGACTGCGAAAGGGCTATACCATTTAAGTTCCTGAGGTGCTATATTTAGATGTATACAAAATTTAAAAAAAAAATCCGATTGGTTTCAATCATCCCTATGGTAGGGGCGGTTGAAACACCGATTGGGATCCGTTGAAACGCATGCAAATATTACAAAACATTATATTTTAACATGTTTTATTTGATATAAATTCTATTTATAAACATAAATATGGCACTATATGACGACATTAATCGGTCTTCAAGTTTTTAATACCTACACATAACGATATTTCCAATCAGTATTTGACGAGTAATAAACGATTAACGCAATTAGCAACAATCAAAAATAATAAAGATCTCAGTAATCTCTAAAACAAAGCAAACTAAACGAAAATAATTTTAAAAATAAACTAAAAGGAGACATTTCTTCACATAAACAAAAATTTAGCTTAGGAATCAATCTGAGTCGCAATTACAGCAAACATAGCTAAGACCACCCTCTGTGCAGTTTACGTTAGCCCGCTGTTTACAACTGGTGCATTGAATCCATTTTTCTACATTTGCTCTCTGAATATAATGACTTGATGCACGTCGCCTTCGTAAATATCTCAAGAAAGAACAGTGCTTAATTCCATGCTTGTCCGCCGCTTTTCATAATGAATCTTCAGCTTCAACCTCCTCATGCATCTTTATGTCTCGACAGGTCACTCTGCCCTCTGGAAGCCTTTTTACGCGAACTCGGCATCTAAAAAATAAGAAAAATAATATATTTACCGTCCCAACCGTTTTCTACAACATATGTTTCATCAGTCCCCAAACCCACCTTTAGTAAAAGACAGTTTATAAAATGGTCGTAATAATAACACATTAAAACTAGTTACTATTCCATATTGTACAACCTTCATAAAAATCATAAACAAATACTCAATACTTTGACTTAAATAGAACACACGATAATATCATAATTCTCAAAAATATTTACTTGTCGGTGCCAAATTACAATACGGTCTCCCTTATTTAAAAACACTGCACGGGAACGTCGCAACATTGAGATACGTGTTCGGACCTGTGGTCCGCTTCGTTTTCCCTTGCACCCTTCACTCTGCTCATAATTCAATATAAAAAACTAATATCCTCGCGATATTAGTTTTGTTTCAAACGTCTTTGTTTCAACCGTACCCGGTCTACCCTAGTTTCTAATTTATGGTTTTCATATATTCATTGTGCATGGCTATGTCCTTTCACTTACATTTTGGACATAACAAAATTTGCTGAAACTATGGTGACTGTTGTAGTCTTCAAATGGTTTTCGTTTGGTGACTTTTCGATTTGATGATGATATTTCATTAATTGTACAAATTTCAAAATAATCTTTACGTAACTGTATTTCTTTATAAGGTGATCGTCGAATTATTATCATCAGTTATTATAATGTAATCAAATATCACCTACCACATAAATATTTAATTGATTACTAATATTTGTCTCCGAGTGTTTAATAACATTTGTTTTCTTTATATTTAATCTTTTGGTTTATTAAAAATTTTAAAGTGTGTTTTAAAAATTTTTGTGCATAAAACATGCATTTTGTTTCAAAGAACGACGGAATAAGCAGTCACAACAGCACTTTAATAAGAAACGTGGTTTCCGTGCCTCGACACGTCCGCATTTCAGAGGGGGACACTCACTTAAATATGAATCATTTCATTATAATACCGTATTCAATCCCTGTTTAGTTCATGTTATTACTTAGGATTAGGGTTGTGAAATGTCAAATCTTATTGACATTATCAAAAATATTTTACACTTTATTTCGTACACATATCCCTATATCTTTTTTTATTTTTCCGTTTAGAAAATTATTTATTTATTTTTTATTAATTAAGAAAGTTATTGCTTTAGTTCTTATTGTTGATAATATTTATGTGTGGTGAGTACGTGTATTGAATATCTTTTGAACGAATGAATCGATTGGGATCAGACTTGGTGTACTTGATCAGATCAGGTGTACGAAGGGATCTAACTGACAAAGATTTCCACAAAATTTGATGTCAGTCAATGATGTATATTATGAAAATAAATACACACATATATATAGGATAATTGTTGTTTTATTTTAATAATTCATATACTATTGAACTGTTCGATCTAGTCTACTATATTAGAAATGAAATTACATTCAATGCTCTAAACTTGACCAAAATCCATCATTTTTCAAGAAATATCATGAACAACAAATTTTCAAAGTATTTTTATTTCGATCGATTTTCGAAATAAATTGGGTTTTACGATCAAGTAACTGCGACAAACGTTGCAAGTTTTTAGAAATTGATTTAATTCATCATAAGTTATTATTGTTAAAAATTTAAAAAATATATTTTCATAATAGCGTTTGAGTTTCTGTGTCGGTCGATTTTTAAGTATAAATACTTTTTGAAATCAAAACTGTATAATGCCGTAAGCCCCATTCAAATCAGCTCCATTAAAATCAAATATTTTGCTCATATTATGATTAACATATTTGAAAAATTAAAGCACTTTTATGTCCCAATAATTGTAAAAAAAAACGCAGCCAATTTTGAACTCGAAAATGTGAGAAATAATTTTAAAAAATAATGTTGCTCAAAACAATGCGTGAAATTTTGGGCTGGCATATAAATACACCGCCGCTTAATTTATTTGATATATATATATATATTTTAATTAAATTTCATGTAAAACAATAACGTTTCGAAATATGGCAATTGCCGTCTTAAAATCGATTTGTCCAATTAGCGTTAGGACTATATAATTTTAGTCATGAATATTAGTTATTTCCGTTCAAATACTGCGATTCCTTATTACAATTTTGACATTAAAGAAAATCTAAAAAAATAGAAATATCTAAAAAAATAAATATACCATTTCACAAAAGCGATAGCCCTATTGTAGCAAGAAAAACGATACAAGCAAAGCCCCGTACATACGATAACTGACACTTAATACCATACAGCGTGACCGCATTTCTCTCTGATCTATCGTTCCGCTGCCCTCCGCTTTATCTATGAATTGCTGCAGCTATTCCTGTCTAAAATTGAGGGAAACTGCAGCCATTTTGCGTTAGAATTATGTGCATGTTTTTCATTCTATTTATTAAATGAAACTGTTATACAGTTACGTGTCATTTTACCGCTGCCTACTTTATTTATTGCGGAATAAGAAATTCGAATTTTGTTTACTTCTTTATGGTCGAAAATCAATCAATGAGATTGTTTCAAGAGGGTGGCAGAGGTTTTATGGGAACAGAGCAAATTCGGCACGTGTCAACCGATGGAATTAGCTCTAATAACTTGCATTAAAAGTGTGAAATTGCCACCGGCGGGCCGTGTTTGTTATAATTCTCTATTAGATTTTTGAAGTCCTCTTTGAGGGCGCCGAGTCGAAACGGAAATGAGACTTTTTCACGTATTACTGAGTGTTATTTTATCGTGCCAAGTGCCTAACGAATCTGGGGAGTTATGCGCGCTTTCGTAACAAGGAAAAGTTGTAACTCTATTGACAATACAATTGTCCATTTTTAACACTTTTAGTTTATCATTAAGTGTTTCAATATCAATGAATAAATTAAATATCGTTATTGTATCAGAACTTTATCGCGACTGCTATTGCCTTTCGGTTGTGCATTCTATTCGAAATTATGTAATCATGTGTTCACTTTGCTTGCTAACATTTGAAAGCTGAGTTTTAAATGTTCAATTTTGAAATAAACAGTTTTGATAAAATCGAATCGATAAATATTAATTATCATGCGATAAATAATTCAACGATATCGCTCTATGAAGAAAAATAACGAAATTAGATAAAATCGTGGAAAATTCCGGTTTCAAAAATCAATGAATTCTTAGACAAAAAGAAGCGAAATAATTTCTGTGTCCACTGAAGCGTGACGCATTAACAGTACCTAGCCAATGCGTTTTGACGACTCCGTTTATTGATTGCCCGACCAGTGAGCCGCGACGACGGCGCTGGACAAACAAGGGCCGAAAAACAATAAATAGATGGCGGCGGCTACGCCCCCGTCGAGGCAGCTACCGTTTCCAAGTGTCATTCTCCACTGTTCTAAAGACATGGCTATTTCCTGTCGGTTAGTGTTGGGAGGTATCGATGAACGGCCAGTGAAGAAATTGTTGATGAATAATGAACAGCTTTATTTTAAAAGCAAAACCACGTTTTAAAACCCTGTCGTATTTAAAATCTCAATAGCTTAATATAAAACATTAATGAAAGTTTAATGCTCGTCTACAACAATTTAGCTGATATGACGTTTTTGTTTAAAAAATTACAGATAGCCTTAATTCACTTCATCGAGATAGCTAGTTGTTATAGGTGCGGTATCAAAAACGTTTATATGATGGTCCACTTTTGTTCATACAGTTGGTACGAGTGGTGCAAATGAAAAGCCACATTTCATAGTGATCGGTGTGTATATGCGTTATAATAGTAATCTATACAGAAAAATAGTACATGATCTACAGTAATACATTCCTAAAATTGGTAGACGGTTGATTTAGTACAGGTTGGGAGATATTAACGGCCATCGTTATCGATGGAGCGATAACTTCCGTTGTCTATGGCTCGACGTGCTCTCTGGGGCACGGTTATAGCGATTTCGTGGTTACCGATCAGATATTAAAAAATAAACAATTCATTGAAAACGTCATAGAATTAATATAGAGCAACATCGATAACCGAATCGGCCACGTCTAAAAATCGGACCCGAAATAACCGGAGCAGTAAATGGTTTTCAGTTACGTTACGTTGCGTTTATTTTTCAATCGATCGTGTTTCAATTCTTCGATATCGAGAATCAATTGCGACCGGCCTGCACCTGTCGTGCGATAGTCTCCATCGGATGGTTTTATCGATGTCGACACCGGTCGATTGGTTACGCGCATTCCTTGCGTTATCGACCGAACAGTACGATAGAATTTGACGGGAGTCAGCGACATCGATGTCGAATTCGAAATCGAATCATTTTATTGCCTGCTGTAGGCCGCTATTAAAGTATGCATGCGCGGTAATAGTATTCCTGGAATATTATGGAAGTTTTAGCTGCGTTTTAGATTCCTTTCCAACTTCAATCAGCGGTCTTTAACTTTATCGTATATGTAATCAAATGTTCACTGCCATTTCGTTTGAAATTGAGAAGGAGTCAGGCAATAAGTTATTATGAATATGGAAATTGCGCTTCCAAAAGATTGTCGTGCTAGTCATGAATAAAAGTTGCATCCATCCACTTAACTGTGCTCTATAAATCAGTTCTCGAAAGTATTCGATCGGTACGATTAGTCCAAAAATGGTACGAAAGATATGGCACAAAGCGCCCCACGCTTTTTTCACAATAATAGTAATATTTTTCGTTCATTATTTTATTCCAATATTAAGAATTATTTTCCATTTTTAGGTCGATTTATTATTTAATAATAAAGTTACATTTATTATTTGATAATAAATCAAACAATCAAGCGTGTTTTCTAGTTTTTTGAAATACATTTTATTTTCTAAATTTTTAGTCTCAAAACAATATCAAAAGTATTTATAACCAAAAGCCTTGATTTTAGAATATCTTACGTGTGAATTAAAGTTTATATCATTCATATCTGAGTAACCTTTCCATTTGATTTTACTATTACAGTACAACGCACGAAACTTTGCCGCTGTGAAGTTCGTTATAAAAACGTCGCAATAGCGTAAAATAGAAACGCGGTGGAAAAGGAGGCGGAGGGGAGTAATACCTGGCCATTATATCATTCGTATTTTAGGTAATATCAAAATTTTGATATTTTCATATCTATTATTTTTTATTAAAAAATGATAAATTTCATGTTTCAAGTGATTAATTTTTTCAAATATTCAATTTTAAATTGTTCAATTCAATTCAATAAAATTTCAGAAATTAAAGTTATTTCAATATTTTGTTTTTTAAAATATGAAATTATTATTGCCGTCGGTCCTTGATAAAGCTACAAAGTTTAAATGAAATCTGACCGTTTAAAGTGGATAAAAATCGAGTCCAAAAGAGTTGGTTACAAACATACATACATACATACATATAGGTGAAGCTAATAAAAGCGAGTTGAAAAAAACAGCAACGTCAATTTACATAATTTTAAAGAATACATGTTAGTGATTGTCCCAAACATATTTTACCTTTCTTTATCATAACAATGTCTGCGGTAATCAAAAATATTTATTAGGGATGCATTGACGTAACATTGTTGAAAAATGTTAAAATGCAATAAATGAAAAGTAATTTTGATTTCAAGCAAAATAGAATATATGACTACCAAACAGGAAGCTATATAATTCGTGTAAGCGATTTTATCTAAAATATAGAAGCTTAAAACTGAAGTCTCGTTTTAGCTGACTATCCGATTTGTAAAGAAAAAATTTTTGTACGCTGCGATAAAAAACAGCACCTTTATTTAACTAGTAACGAATTTTCAATATTTCTTTGAAGTACAAATGATATCACAGTTACCTCGTAGATGTAGGCAAATATGTTGAACCAAGAAAGAGAGTATGCACCTACTAATTTGCGCCTGCAGCACATATAGTATTTAAATTACTAAGAAAACAAAATTGATGGTAATGAAGTTTTATCATATTCACTTTATTCTATGGTGACTGACTGCAATGGAGGTTCCATTAATGATTTTTGACGTGACAACGTCTTATAAATTGGTTTGCCGGGTGACACTTCAAGAAACTGCGTTACGCTCCGCTCACGTTATGCGCTCAAAATGAGAGCGAGTGAGAGGCACGCGTCCCTTCCACTCGGGCATGGTTAGCCCGCCTAAGAGCGAGAGAGACAGACATAAAAGTGAAAGGCACGCGTCCCTTCCACTCAGATAGGAACAAGTTGTTGTAGTAAACGCTGTTTCATTGTACGCAAATGTATTGCAAGTTATTGTATGTATATTTGTATATAAATACGTATGTATGTGTAAAGGTAAAATAAAATTTTGTTAATATGAAATTCATGAGATTCTTTGTATAAATTAATGTTTTAAATATAATTTTTGTATAAATAAATGTTTTAAATTGTTACTATTATTTCATCCTTCTTCCTACTATACGAATGAATATTCACATTAAAATTATTTTACCACTCAAAGTCGTTGTCACGTAAAACTTTTCGCCCGTATACCGACTTTACAGGCAACCAATTTTTAAATTGATATTCCTTTAGCTTTTGTTTAATTTGACATAACGCAGTGTAGTAGTCGGGATTATATCTACAACCTACACAATACACGCATATTTGTTGCAACTCGACATCGAAAATGTTAACATTTTGACTGTAAGCGATAAACCTGTATATCGGTTTTCCTCTTCGCATTACACGATTAAATATTGACGGTAACTAGGTAACAGTTAATTTTACGTTAATTTAACCGATAGAAAAAGATAGTTTTTCACATACAATAGAATGTAATCAGTGCACCTGTTGTGGTACATTCCTGGGTGACGCGGTCCCTTACGAAGGTGCCAACATTACGATTCGATTCGGTCAAATAGATCCGAAATCAATTTGACGATTGTTAAATACGTCTGGAGTATATTTCATCAACTAGGGTAAGCATGATTAATTTCTTTTAGGACAGTTTTTATGCCTTCCTTACTTAAAGATGGAGTTGAGAAATGATTGCCATAGTAAGTAAAACCTTCAGAAGACAGCTTAGAATAGAAACAAAGTTTAGAAAAGTGAAAAATAATAAACTGATGTCGTTGGGCTTGAAAGAAGGGTTTTTAAGCTATTGCATAGCTTCTATCGCGGGCCTTGAGCGTGGAGACCGAATCCAGAAATTTCGTAACGAAAATAACCTAGCACCCCCCACTCCGACCGGCACAGCGGTGATACTTTTTACTTTTGCCATCTATCGATAAATAGCAGAACTTTTAATGACTTTTTTGAAATATCACTCTTGTCTCTTTAGTTCAGCAACTCGCCTCTTGGTGGCATAGGTTGTATCGGCGTTACTGCGCATGCGTAATCCCCCTCTTCGCCCCGCAATCTGGTGACTCATGCCTGCTTAGAGTTTCGGCGTTAGGGCACCTCCTCAAAAAATACTGCATAAATAAAATAAATAAATAATTATAATTGCATAAGTTGATAAAAAATACTATGCAATAGCTGTACCGCGGCAGTCCCCGAGTGCCACACGTGTTTATAAATACATAAATCACTTAAATATTATTATCAGGAGATTAAGTTATCTACCAGATTTTATTATTATTATCTTGTTATTAATATTGCCATTTATTATAACGATGATGTATTGTAATTATTCATTGTGTTAATTGTTTTTACCCGTTAATTATATTTTACATGCGTAATTAATACATATAATTTTACATATAACATTATTTATTTTAATAACTTTTCATAAATATTATGATAGTTATAAACGATCAAGAAATATAAATTTACATGTTAAAATTGTATAGACAAATCAAATATTTTATCAAGTATGTAGAATTTATTAAACATTATATCTATTTTCCTGCTTCTATAAAATGTCCTAAATACTGACAATGAAAAAATCGGTGTATGTTTAAGATCACTCGACAAAACTTCATCAGGCGACATTAATAATAAAGAAATTATTATTTTGTTCTATATTCATAAAGTAACATTTAAAATTATAATTGTAATTGTGTGTAATAATAAAATTATAATTATGTAAAATAATTTTGGTAAATTTTGCTCTGACTTATCGTCATTTATACCTAAAAATAAACAATAAGATTGTGGCCACTGAATTGAACATTTTTGATTGAAGATTTGGTACATATCTAAAACTTTGTCATCCTTTGTTTCATTTGATCGTTTGATGTATCAAATCTAATTATGATTTCAAAAATCCACTAACGACTTTGATGTGCCTTTACGATATCAATATGGAAATCTCCACTCAAAGTTATTGGCAATGTATGAACGTTTCGTTTGAGAAGAGTAGATTCCAATTTAGTATAGAGAAGTCAATTTTCAGAAATTTGGAAGGAAAATCGACTGAGTAAGAAGCTACGATAAACGCCAATATTTGAATGTGAGCTGATTAAACTTTAAAGTTCAACATGTCTCGCCTCGAATAGACACGTTTAATTTTTACTTAAAAGTCGAAACGCATACACCGATTAGTTTATAAGTCATCCATATCATTAAAAATATAGAATTTGCCTTGAGCGCGAAAGATTTTCGCTATTAGTAAGACATAGAAAGTGTCTTGTGATCTTAACCATACTATTTCTTATAACAGGAGATAATGTCTCACACACACACACACACACATACACAACACACACACGCAACGAATTTTATCACATTTACATTAGTATACACGTGTATAATATTAAATAAAAACATATTGGCATGCACATACCGTGTTTATACCAATACTGAATGCGACCGTTACGTCATGCGACTTTACTCGAACGAGCGTTACATGGCCGAGCATGACGACTCAGTTTCTTTCAGTACCCACAAAACAAATTGCTTAGTGTGCCTAAAGAAGTTTTACCTTACATAATAACGAAATACTTATTATAAGTGTGCAATATTCTTAAACTTTACCATTTACCATATTTCTCAACGTCATCGCGATATAATTAGGTTTGTTGCGTTACGTGTAAGATTTTATTAATTATGTATAATCCTTTTTACAATAGTTTTTTTTAAACGTTATCTGCGTTTGTATAGCTCATGTGTGGTCACCTTAAATGATCGTAGTTCTCGCTACCCTGCGAGGACCCCATACGTCGAGCGGGTCCTGAGCCACAGGGCGTCACGTCGTCTGTTAATTAATAGTTTTTATTTAGAAACTTACTATTGGATGATTAAGGAGGAAATGACGAAGTGTTGAAAATACCTTGTAGAAATCAATCATAGGCAAAAATAATATTATATAAATTAATTTAAATAATAATAAATATACAATAAATTACGATCCCGTAACATCCTTCGACATGGAGTTTTATTGCCATGAAAATTATATTGCTTTTTAATTCCGTCAAGATAAAAGAATAATTGCTACTTTTAAAAATGTAGCTAATATATTTCGTAGAGCGATACAAACAGATAATATTTTAACGTACCTTTAGTATCATTCAATGCAAATAGGGCTCCATTCCTTCATTATAATGTAAATTTAGTTACATATAAGATTTATACTGAAGTCGTTTCAATAAGGTATGCTAAAATTCGTGGGTATACGTTTATTGACAATTGAGTAAATACACATTTTGGTAGTATAATATGTATTTAACTAAAATAAGAAACCACAAACGATCTATCGTAAACCACCGAACTTGGACCCTGTGCTAAAGGACATATTTGTGACACTTTTTGCTCACATGATGCGCTCCAATAATCACGCAGAGCAGACGAATTGGTAACCGCAACATAAGACCTTTGACGCATTTAATCTATGCTATTATACTGTTGACCACTGCACCAATGACCACTGGCTTGTATATTTTAAAATCTGGATGATGGGGTAATATATATAATACCACCAACAGTGCTAGCATGAACGAATACGTTTTACCTTTTTATCTAGCATGACACGACATTTTGCCTACGTGAGGTTTTATATTGACATGTCACGTGGTCAAAAAGAGTTTTGTCTTCATTACTTAGCATGAATGACAAGAAAGTGAGACTAGTTTCATCTTTGACAGCTAATCGGGTAGACATATTCCTTTATCCAATCAAGATGCCGACACTCTCTCTATAGAGAAATTATTTCTGTATCAAAGATTTCTATAATTGCACTTATAACTTTTAAGTACCTACAATACTAAAATTTAAATCTCTTCAAATTTAAGTATTTGCTTAAAAAAATACCGTTCCAAGATTCGTACCTAATTAAAATCATACTGGATGAAAGTTTTGTTTAGGTGAAGTGCAGTCATAAAATATAGTTGCCCACAGAATATATGTAAGGTGAGTATATATATATTTATTCCGAAATCGTGAAAAGTGCTTTCTTTTATCTAAATTGAAATTTACAAGTATTTTTTAATAACCGATTCAATAAACTATTTTTTTTTAGAATATTGAGAGCTTTTGTATTTTGGTACGTAGCAGGTCAGTACGAACGCGCGTATGGTCGTAAAACTATTCGTAGAAGTTTGAGAGGTGTCAGCGATCCATTTCTTTTACCTGGTGTAGAGTTTCAACAATTATATCGCTTTACTAAAGATGTAGTTCATTATCTTATTGAGGAACTCACTCCAAACCTAAAAACTCATCAGGTTGCCCACCATATGTACAGGTAATGTTTTTCGTCACACGAGCTAAGTGTAGTAGATATTAAAGGTCAATATGTTTTACTAAAGACATATGTCTTAGATAAAAACTATTTTAGGTATACATTTATACTATAGGTTCTCTGTTCTATAAGATTTTTAGCTGTTGGGAGCTACAAATGCGGAATTGGCCAAGACCACATGATATGTGTTGCCAAACCCAGTCAGCAAATACCTTCAAAGATTCACAAATGCTGTATTGAATCGGTAATTAAGTTTTTTTTTTATATATATGAAATGATCTAAGCTAGCTATTTGAATTGCAATAAAACAAAAAAAATATTTTTGTTGACAGTCTTATGAATCGTTGGATAAAATTCCCAGGTACGTCTCGTGGACGAGATGTAATTAAATCTGGTTTTTATGAAAAATTTGAGACTGCCCAATATATTGGATTGCATAGATTACACTCATGTTGGAGTATTTCCACCTTCAGAAAATACAGTTCAATATATAAACCGGATCACTCATTAAATGTGCAAACCGTAAGAAACCATATTTATTATATTTGCAATAATCATGATAAAATTATTTAAATTTGTAGTCCTCAAGTATAAGAGTACCTATTTTATTTATTTTTAAATCATCATCATCATCATCATCATCATCGCTCAACCTTCAGCCAGTCGCAATGACTGAAAGGGACAAGTCCCGATACACCGAAGGGAGCGTAAATATCGGGGGGAGTGTAGGTTCTAGCTTGGATTAGGAGTGACGGGAGAGTAGAGCCAGCCGGTATTCGTGCAACCTTTAGCCAGAAACTGGATTCGGGATAGGTAATAGATACTATAGTGTGTCAATAAATATAGTGGGGAAGGTATGTTCCTTTTGTTTCTCTTTCGTTCTTCGTTTCCTTTGCTTGGTGCAGGCTTTGACGTCCATTTCTGAGAGTCGGAACAGTTCATCTGCAGCCTTTCTAATTTCTACTGTAGTCTGTGCTAATGTCGTTTATTCTTCTTGGTTCCTGTTGTAAAAACTACTGTCTTGTTATGCGAATCTCCCAAGTGCGAATAACTTTCTGTTGTAGAAGAACTTAAAGCAGAGTTGAGTAGATGGTGTCGAGCTCTTAAACAAATCCTTTCTGGATTTTTCTTCAGTCGATTTTTCATTGTTTATGTTCTCAGCTTGGTGAAGAAGTTTTAGCGACCGTTAAGAACTTGACAAGTGTCATCGACAGCCTTTTAAGTTTCTGCTTTGCTCTGTACTATAATCGCCTTTTCTTCTTGGTTTCTGTTGTAATAACTCGGTCTACCCAAGGCTCTCATGTGTAACTAGGATGTCTAATTTTTCTTTCTGTTGTAGTACATCTTAAGGCGGTGCTCATCAGATGATGTCGAGCTTTTGCTTTGAAAGAAATCCTAATTTAATTTCCTAATTTCCTTCTTCCTTTAATCTTTTATTCTTATTTTTCTTCCTTTAGTGCAGATCTCAATGTTCGTTTTGAGAATTGGTAAAGGTCATCCACAATCTTTGTAATCTCTAGTTTCAGTTAGAACCAACAAAGTTCAGCTATTACCTTATTAATTTCGTGCAGCCCATTTTGTTACCTTACTACTGTCATAGCTCATTCTTGTCTTTGCAATTATCTCATATGTAACTAGAGTGTCCAACTTATTCTTTGTCTTTGATCTTAAAGCAATATCTATTAGGTGGTTTTGAACTCTTCTTAAAAGAAAAACTTTCCTAATTCTTATCTTCTTTTAATCTCTCATTCTTTATTTCCTTTGTGGTGTAGGTTTTCAGTGTCCATTTTACTAGTTGATAATTTCATCCATAGCTTTTTTTTTTGCTCTGTGCTAATGTAGTCCATTCATTATGGCCCTTGTATGGCCCTTGTTGTAATGAATAGTTCATATCTTGTTTAAGAGTGTCTCTCCGAGTATAATTAGCTTATTGTTGCATAAATCTTAAAGTTAAGTAGTGTCAAGCTCTTCTTAAAATAAATCCTCCTTTCTTAATTAATTTCTTTCGTCAACTCTGCGTTCTTCACTCCGTGCAAGGTTTTCAGTATCCATCTGGAAATTGATGAAGTTCATCAATAGGAATTTTAATTTCTAATTCACTCTAATCTAATGCGATCCGTTCTTCTTTGTTCCTGTTGTGATAGATGATGCGCTGTTTACACGAGTCGCCCATGTGTAACTAGGGAATCCGACTTCTCTTTCTATTGTGGTAAGTATTGAGATGGTGGTAAGTAGATGGTGTTCACTCGTCTAAAACAAGAAAACTCTTTTAATTTTTTTTTTTTTTTTCGCTTTCTTTTTCATTCTTCATATTTTTTGCTTGGAGCAATTTTTCAGTGACAGTTTTTGAGAGTTGATGAGGTCCATCACCAGCCTTTCTAATGTCTGATTTTCTGATCTAATGCAGTCCATTCTTCTTTTCTTCCTTTTTTTTCACGTTGAAATGGCTCATGTCACGCATATCTACTACTAAAACTGGCATCTACTCGTCCACAGTCAGTCGAGCGATGATGAGCAGCGCCAATACGCCAAGTCTCAAGTCTGTACCGTTCTTCGTCGAGGTTCCACCGTGCACGGAAACCAGCGCCGCTGAACCGTTTCTCGTCCACAGTCAGTCGAGCTATGATGAGCAGCGCCAATACGCTGTCTCAAGTCTGTGCCGCTCTTCGTCAAAGAGTTCCACTGCGCAGGAAATCAGCGCCGCTGAACCGTTTTATCGTCCACGGTCAGTCGAGCGATGATAAGTAGCGCCCGTACGCCAAGTCTCAAGTCTGTGCTGTTCTTCGTCGAAGAGTTCCACATGCGCGGAGACCAGCGCCGCTGCACCGTTTTCTGTTCACGGTCAGTCGAGCGATGATTAGCAGCGCCCGTACGCTAAGTCTCAAGTCTGTGCCGTTCTTCGTCGAAGAGTTCCACATGCGCGGAGACCAGCGCCGCTGCACCGTTTCTCGTCCACGGTCAGTCGAGCTATGATTAGCAGCGCCAGTAAGTCCAAGTCCAGCTGCTCTTTCGTCGAAGAGTTCCACTGCGCACGAAACCAGCGCTGCTGAACCGTTTTCTCGTTCACGGTCAGTCGAGCGATGATTAGCAGCGCCCGTACGCCAAGTCTCAAGTCTGTGCCGTTCTTCGTCGAAGAGTTCCACATGCGCGGAGACCAGCGCCGCTGCACTGTTTTCTCGTTCGCGGTCAGTCGAGCGATGATTAGCAGCGCCCGTACGCCAAGTCTCAAGTCTGTGCTGTTCTTCGTCGAAGAGTTCCACCGTGCGTAGAAACCAGAACTGTAGCAACGTTTTAATGTCTACAAGGACGCGATCCGTTGTCAGAACAGTCATTATATTAGCATTACTTTTGCCGTTAAAATATAATAGGATATTGTACAAAGTTATCTTATGTTTCACATTTCCTTAAGCCCTTATTATATATCAATACAAAAGAAACATTGCACATCTTCGTGACGCTAATATTATTATTATTGCGTTTCATCCATAAACTTTTTC
Organism: Eumeta japonica; assembly: GCA_005406025.1. Lineage (NCBI taxonomy): Eukaryota > Metazoa > Arthropoda > Insecta > Lepidoptera > Psychidae > Eumeta > Eumeta japonica. Next base: position 6,843 of record BGZK01002905.1, on the reverse strand, counting down.
CTTTGTGTGCCTAAGAGTTTCACTTAAAAATAATAATATATACATATATATATTTCTTGCGTTGTTCTTTCATTCTGGTCTGCATATTCTTCGCTTGATGCACATTTTACTATACGTTTCTGAGAATTGATAAATGTCATGAACAACCTTTTCAATTTCTCATTTGCTATAAGAGAATAAAGTTCATTCTTCAACCATTGTCTAAATGAGTTTTCCATATGTAGCTTTGCATCCAATTTTTCCTTTTTGTTGTAGCAGATTCTGAAATGGTGTAAGTAGAAGGCGCCCAACTCTCCAATAAGAAAAATATAAGTTCTTTACTAATTTGTTCTTCACTTGGTGCAAATTTTCAGTGTTCATTTTCAAAGAATTTGTACAGCTCAAATTTTAATCTTACTTCGCTCAGTGCTAATGTTGTATTCTAATCATTTTGTGATCCAATTAACTCAAGTAATTGATTTATATGATGTGTTATTATTGCCCTGCAGACAGTGACCGCCACCTTTATTTAATGACATGTACTCCTCCTACTTGATAGTGAAATTTGTAACAGCTCCTAGATAATGAAATTTATGAGAGCAACAGTAATATTTATTTATGTATTAGTACATTAAGTAGCTGTGCATTACCTTATAATAATATAAACTATTAACCTAAGAATAGTGCTACTAATCAATTCAAAGCAGTCTTGTTACATAATATACCTACTTATTGACTAGTCAGGTTCTGGTGGTTAGTAATATTATCAAAAGAATTATGTTATCATTCAATTTATCGTCGTTTAATTATACAGTAATGTATATCCTATAGTGTTTAATAATCCTAGCAAAGAGTTACCTCACTAATTAGTATTATATATAATGATTGTGCTATACTATGAATGAATTCACAAATATTCCATCAGATAACAATACCTATTATTGACCTCCCTAATCCTATGATGATATAATATTTTGTAGGTATTATTACCAGTCCATGTGCAAAGTTTAGTGAGTAGTAATGTATTGACTGATATATAGTAAATTTTTTTTTTCTTTTATTCATTTATTTTGTTACGTGGTCCCTCAGTATTAGTAATTTAAAGTTACTTAATTCTAATTTTAGGTAGTATAATATATATATATATATATATATATATATATATATACATATAATTATTAGCTTTATTCCATTCTGTGTTGGTTAACAATGGTATTCTAATGTTTATATTACCAGTCAATTTGTCATAGCTCAGTGAAGATAGTACTATACCTTCTAATTTCAACTCCTATACAATTAACATTACAGGCAGTTAAAATATTAATCGATTTGCATTAGAAAGCTTAATAATGTAATACTAAACTTTATTGAGTCCTTTAGTGATCACTGTGTAATGTTAACTTAAGGATATGTTGTTTAATCATTTATGACTGTTTTGATTTATGAAAGTATGTTCTGTATCTGTAACATATTTTGATTTATGTAACAATTTACGTACTCATTGTCAATAGGCAATAAATGTGCAGGATTATAATTACATTAAAGGCATATATATGTGTTTATATGCTTTTTTATTTTCTTACTTAATAAAACTATACTTACTTCTTAATGTTTATTCTTAATATTAAGAATTATAGAGATTCTTTATCTATGACCCTTTTACCTATTTTATTTTATTTATTTTTAAATCAGTAATAAAATTAGTCAACCACCTAACAACATATTTATAATAACAATTTACATGTCATGTCACCCAGAGCTTTTTAACGAATTTTTTTAACTGTTTTTTAACAATGTTTCTTAATAACTTTAATTTTCTAAGATTTGATTAAATCTTTATCATTTACACTATATGTTAATGACTGGTCGTTCTTAAAGAGAATTATCTTATAATTGAATATCAGTTTTATTATTATTACTATTTAAATTTTATTATTTCATTAAAATTGTTCAAAAATTCATATATATATCTATTTAGTTAACAACTACAATAATGTACACTAAAAACGTCCTCAAATATCTGCACGATACAATAAAAAATACAATGATGCACTGTTACACGAGAGGTTACATTTTAAACGATTACTGTATAAAGTTCAAATGGTGCTTAATAAAATTGACAAGTCGAATGTTACACATATTTAAATAAATAGGTTTTATGCTCGTGAACGAAATTGACCAATGATTAATGTCGCTTTTTTCCATGTAGATTTCTTGTTATGTCTATACTGAGAAATTTTCTCTACGGGGATAAATTAGTCTATACATGCGTTCATACTACGGAGTTGGACAAATTTGACAGCTAGAATATAAAATTTCTCTCGAAATAGACACTTGTCTAGAGACATCGTGCTAGGTGTGCTGGAATTAGTACAAAAAGAGTTTCATAAAATACCTCTGTCTGAAAAAAAGATACGCGTGGCAAAGGAAACAAGGTGTGAACATTATTTTTCTAAAAAGTAGATATGTATGTAGGTATACTGTATTTGACTTTTTCAGAAAAGTCGCAAGTAAAAGCAAAAAGTAGACGAATCAATTACATGTGTAACTTATTAATTATAGATTTATATGATATACATAAAGTTTAGAACATTAGTAGTATATTCGAGAAAATCCTAATAAGTCCACCATTAAGCTGAAACGGAAAGTGGTGAAAGCCAAAGCAAGGATTAATCTGTATCGAACAGAAGAATATGACTTAACTGATTCATAACATTAAGATCGCACATGTTTGTCGTAAAGCGACGTGAAGACTCTTAGAAAGGCCAATATAAATGTTAATTAATCAACTAAAAACGGTTTATTCTTTTTGGCGTAATAAAGGAATAAAAATATAACAATGATCACAGATTTGTTAATATAATAGCTTCAACCGGTAATGGCGTATATTATAACATCAAACTATTTTAAATGTATTTAAACATTCGGCTATTTAAATTTTTTGCATAGATCTAAGTGAAAGTAAAAATTTCTTTATTCTTGTACCCATATAAAACATAAATAATTTCCTTATAAAAAGCTGTGTAGCATAGTTTTCTATTCAGCCGAAAAGCAAATTATACGATATATTAAACATTTAATTGTATATTATATGCAATATAAATATTTTATTTTGACTATATTTCGTAATGACATATTCGATGTAACATCAGTTTTTTTACATTTAACTTTTTTTTTTATATGAAACTTGTAAAACTGATAAATACAAAGTTTTTTGGGCGCTACAATGTAGTAGTTACGTATTAATATAAACGAATTTTTTGCATAACTACAGGCCACATTTAAAACATTGAAATATATTTTATGATTTTAACTTTGAATTGAAAGCTGTGAAAACAAGTATCTCATTTCTACCTTTATATGAATTTAATAATATAAAAAAAATGTATAAAATGTAATTTAAAATGTCAGTAAAAATAACTCATTTACGCTTCGGTCGTTTCAAGTCAGTGTTTTAATAATACATACCAAGTACAAGTCGTAATGGTACATTAAAAGTAAAAAGGTTCATAATTTTTAGCATAAAAAGTATTTACTTCAGGTAAATACAACATTTTTGGTGCAAGTTGAAAATTGTCGATATAAACAATTTAATATATCTGTTGTTTTTCACATCTTTTTTTCGTAGTACCAATTAGTGTAAATAACGACAAATCACTGTTAAGAAAGAACATAATATTTTAATTTTGGACTTTTACATTGCATTTACACTTATTATTTTAATTGAACTAATAAATAATTAATTAGATTTTTATCGATATTAAAAAATTACATTTTTGTAATGAGTGCATATTGAGTTAGATATGATTACAAAAAGTGAAATTATAAATGGTTAAAAATAACGAAAACTATATTGTTAAAGATTGTTTTCTTCATCCTCTTGAGCAATAAACATTGATTTTGATTAGCATCCTGATTTGTTCATCAATCATTCCATCTGAACTCAATACCTTCCGGTGCTTCGCAACTCTTTTGAGCATCATCGCTCACTAATAATAGACACTAATTTAGTTCTACATGCCAGATGATAGTCTTCGAAAACTCTATGCATCGCTCATGAAAAAAAAAAGTAAGCGATTCGCAGATACATTTGGTGCAGTAGAAAGCTGACTTCACAGTTACAGCAATTCAATGTCATTAATCAAGTTCGGGGTCTTACTGACGCTAATTGCCATCGCAGCCGACGCGATGGCAATGAGCTTGATCATAGGATTGTACCGATGAAGTTCTCGTGACTGGACACATTTGACAAGAATGGATGTAGCCGCGTACCGGTTCCTGAGATGAAGACGTCTCGAGTGTCAAACACTTGGCCGTCGTTGATTCGGAGGATGAGCGCATCGCAATCGAACCGCGACATTCGCATGGCTTAGCTCCTGACCGACTGGTCAATAAGTTTTCGCTAGAGTCAAACTGAAAACCGTACGCTTCGTGCCCCAGAAGGCGCGTTAAGCCGTCGGTGCCGATCGTTGTCATTGCATTTTCGACGATGTAGATCGTGAGCAGCCTCAGACTCGTGCGCACTGGACGGGCATGGAGGTCTCAAGGTCGAAGATCTTCCATCTAGAATGAAGATCGTTGGAGGGTATATATGCGCTGGGGGTCGTTAAATACCTGACGCTACGATACAATTACCGAACAGACTTACAGCGGTGTGCTTGTAAAATTATTACTGTAAAATTTCAGCTAATTGTGTTCAACAGTTAAAGAGTGATGGAGTAACATACCTCCAAACATGCAAACTTTCACATTTACAATATTAGTAGGATAAGCAGTGGTTGCCTTCCGTTTGTTGACTTTTTTTAATATATTTATTTAAACCAATGTCCCTTGAATCAAAAGCGACAGCGTGCTAATACCAAAACTTGCCCATATTTTATGGTAAACGTTTCTCCTTTTTCATTTTATTAAAGCCACTACGATATAAAATCTGGTGATAGCTGTTCAAAAAATAACATAGAAGCTAATCCGATAGCGCTCGAACTCATTGCACCAATTAATTAACTACAGAAAGGAGGGAAGGACGTATGTTACTAAATGCTGCCTGAAATCTGATCTGCCTTTTTACCTAAGCCTATAATTAAATATGGTATATAGTCTCCGTCTTAGTTTAGAGGAAAACCTAAACGAAAAGCCTTTGAATTCCCAGAGGAACCATAAAACAGTCGTGAAGAGAAAATTCATCTTAAATGTGTTGCTTAGTTATCACTGAGAACGAACTGGATGGTCGTAGGCACGAAACCCTCTCTAAGCGAGTTGAATTGTCTCTTAGGCGTATTTATTTTTTTATTGCAGAACTATGAAATTATTAAATACTTTGTATTAAAATTTTCACATTTCAGAGGTGTAAAAATCCTTTGGAACATTGAGAAGAAACTTAAAAAACCGGTCAAGAGTATGTCGGACCATTGTCAGTATAGGGTTCCGATGCAACACTACAAAGAAATGCACTGCAGATGAAAAAACTACATTACTACACTTTTTTCCATCTTTCCCGCACACAATAAGTATAAGCACTTTAGTCACCTATAACTAAAGAAACAAGTAGGTATGTCGACTATTGCTCTCAAAATAGTGTAAACTATAGAGCACCATAAACGTATTTTCATGGCATTTATGTCCTTTTATAATGAAGCGCAGTTTTTCGACAATAACTCAAAAATGTTATATCCGATCATGTTCAAAATAATTTTCATGGAAAGTATTTGTCAAATGTTAACTTTGTAATATTTTTCGTATTTTTTGAATTTATGGTTTAAAAGATAAAGGGGGTGGACACAATTTGTAGCTACTTTTGGAGCGATTATTTCCAAAAATATTTACTTAATCAAATAAATTGTTTAAGAATCTTAAAGTGTTTTTAAAATAACTGTCGAAATATGCGCCACATGTTAATTTTGATAAAAAAAATTCTGCTTTTTTTTTTTACGTACATGGATTCCCTCTTAGGAATATTTAGCGGCTTGTATCAGACGTCTACACTATAAATTTCATCAATATGCATGTTGCAGTTTTTGAGTAAAATGCCTGTAACATACGGACGGGCGGACATGACGAAACAATAAAGGTTTCGTTTTTGCCATTTTGGCTCGGAACCCTAAAAAATATCAATACAGTGATAATCAAATAAAGTTTTCAGTGCACTTTCCATCTCTGCGTCAAATGCATTAACAAAGCTTTTACAATTCCAAACCAGGTAATGAATTAGCTAGAATCAAATCGATCATTTAAAATATTTTTAAACACTCACGATAGGCCCGTTCGCACCCCGGTTAGTTTCTCAGACGACATCGTATTATCGTTCAACATTCGTCCGATTCGGTGCGCTTATCGAGAGACGCCGCCGGCGCACCGCAATCCGGAGCGGAAGCGGGACTCGGAGTCGCGCATCCTTCGGCCGGCGAGGTCGTGGACGTCCGGCCGAATGTGTGCCGCCGGGTGCGGGCACACCGCGGCCGACGGCCCCCGATAACCCGCGGCGGCGGGATGTGCATAGGTCCGATAAGTGCTTATGCGTCTTAATTAACTTTATCGGTATCGATCGATTCTTATTAGTTTCTAATGAAATCTCGGCCGTTTTATTATTTATAACTGTTACATAGCTCTCGAACGGTTTCGGCTTACGGTTATTGAAGAATGAAATAATATCGGTTTTTAAGTTATGCGTTGTGCAGAATAAGCCTGATCGAAAATTCGATGTAATTAATAAAATAACAGTTAAGGAAAATTAAGTCCTATTTTTTTTTTATTGTACTACCATTGAGACGAACAATATTAAAAATAAAATTTTATGAATAATTAATTCATAATTCTGTATATATATATAGATGTCCTTCTTATATCTTTTCCTTTTGAGTTACTTAA